>JANHFX010015439.1:82947-118388 GCA_027560015.1 Chloroceryle amazona | reverse complement strand
AAAAGGTTCCAAGATTATTAATAGAGAGGACAATAACTGACAGCAAAACTGGTTGCCAGCATCAAACCCAATTTCCATAGGAAATCAAGCTGGAAAGCCTGCTGCTCTCTGTGCATGATCACTTGTCTTTCTACAACATACAAACTGCTTTTTTCAGGCTTCCTAGGAATAAATGGTACTAAAAACAACATCTGACTATAAAAGAACACTTTTAGGATCTGCCTGTGAGATAACACCAAGGAGAAGGCTGCTGTTGGCCAGAGACGGTTTGGGTGAAACTCAGACAAGGAGGGAGACAAGGAGTAAAATGCAAACTGAAATTTCATGCTTAATTGCAGCTGGCAGCAATGAAATCCCCTCTCTTAATTCACTCTGCAGCAAAAGCAAAGCCATTCTAATGGCACTGTCGCTTAAGTACCAGTGATAATCATACAGAAGAACAGGTATGTTAGAATTTGATCTGGTCAGAGCTTTTAGGTTTTTCCATTGTAAACAATTAACACATTTCTGATACTTCCCCCCCTCTTCATTTAGAGCTGTTGGGAGCTCTCAGGTGTCAGAAGCAAACTGTGGAAAAACTGTGGGAAATGCAGTGAAAATTCGTGAGACCTCAGCCTAGGTGGTTTCTAGAGTCATGCACCTGGAAGTGAAGAAGTAGCCTGCTTGTCAATTTTCTGTTCTCGTGTATTTTTTTTTACAAAAAGTAAACAAATTCCAGCCCTCCTCTCCTCCCTTCCAAACCAAAGACCTGGCAGGTATGATTGCATATATCTCTCTATTTCCACTGAAACGTTTATTTCTGAGGAAAAGGACTTTTTAAAAGAGAGGGGAAATTAACTAGCAAACTGATCTGTTTCGAGCTTGATCATTAAACTGATGATTTTTCCTACCTTCTTGCTTTGCCAAGGTCCTCTCTGTCTTTCCTTCGGAAATTCCTTGCATTGTTTCAACAGCAGTTCCTACTTCATTAATTCAGGCTTAGGCATCCAGTTCTTTTAAAATGGGGTTCCCTCAAACATTTTCTGGTCATGCAAGTAACCTTCTTCTCAAACAGTACTTAGGTTTTTTTCTCTCTCTCAAAAGCAAATCCACCAGTATTGTATTTCCCTATCAGAGAACAAATACATGAATTACAAATTCTTCCTTCTCCCCCCCGGCCCCCCCAACAGCCCATGGATTTCATGCACACTTTCCCAGAAAATCCAGCAGCTTCACATTCTCCCTGCCCCCAGATCCATCAGGTTTCCCATTCCCACAGTCTGCTCTGAACACACCACGCTTCTTATTCCCAAGGACTCAATAAACAGCCCAGAAGTGGGGTGTCTTCTCTGGGATCTCTTCCATACAACAGCACCAGCATGCCAGTGGCAGCAGATGGGCTGCCTTGCAAGCCTCTGCTAACAGCACGACGTGACAAACCCCTCTTCCCGAGGGGATCTGAGTTTTGGCTGGTTGGCAGGCTGGGAAGTGGGAGAATCCGACCTCCCTCGTTTCTGTACATTAGACAGGAAAAAAATCCTTCCCCTCCCTCACTGATTTTGGAGAGAGACAGGATTAAGACCTTCACATTGTGCAGAAAACCTAGGGTGCCCCATCCTCCTTCACTGAGCTGCAGAAAGGTAATGCTTCCCACTGCTACATCACTGCCTTCTCAGGGCACGCTGCAAAGCTTATTCCTGCTCTGTACATCTGCCTCTCTTGCTTCAAGACCACAGGAAAGGACGGATTGCTGTTCTTTTGCCTCTGTGATGAGCAAAGTATACGTGTGTGTGTGTAATGGAGCTCCTCAAGCCTCTCAGAGGTACTTTGAAAATAATGGTAACTTCTGTCCTGATCCCTTGGCTGTAAGTAATTAGTGAACTTCACATTATTTTATTTCTTTAAGTTTCTTGTTTGTTGGATTTATTAGGTTTGGCCCTCTAAATATTTACAAATGATTTTATGTTGTTAGTGTTATTATACAGAAATCACCTCAGGCAAGTTCACAAAAGTCAAAGAGAATAGGTACCAGAAAATGTAAACTCAATTATAATTTCATTATAATGAAAGAGAAACTTTTTCATTTACCTGCCTGGCAGAAACAAAATGAAGATCATCATTTGCAGTGTCGCTTTGGGAAACAATTCCCAAAAGCTGTCCTTTAATAGCCTTTCAAAGTGATTAAGTTACTTATTACTTGATCACCCGAGTATGGCACATGGAGCCCTGTAATAAACCCAGGGTGCTGTATTCTGTTACAAAATGTAACAGCATTTGCATCACAGGAGGAGTAAACACTTAACAACAGCAAAGACAATTTTACTTGGAGTAATAACCTAAAATAACTGATTTCTCACAATATCTGATCTATTAGAAATCCCAGTTTAGTCCCTTCTTTCTCTGCCTTGGAAACGCACTCCAGTCCTGATAAACTGACAGACCATAAAATAGTTACAAGCTAATCCTTGAGGACTGAAAACTCCCAAGATTTCTTGTTCCACTCCCCTTTGGCAAGAATTAAAGACTTCCTTTTTCACTCTTTCACATGGCAATTCTCCTTTTCCCACGTATTTGCTGTCAGAGCTGTGTTTCACCAGGCCTTTAACCTTACAAAGCCAAATTCTTTTTCTTTTTTAAACTGAAATCCTTATGTGTAGGCAATAGGAGTGGTAAGAACACCCATATTCTTCCTCCTTCTGTCCTTCTCTTTCAAGGCACCTGTCTCTCCGGTGTCCAGAGGTAGCTGGTTCCTTTCCTTGCAGCCAGTACCGTACAGAAGAGAACTCATAGCCTTACTTTTGCAAGTTCATCTATATCCTGCACACGGATAGGAAAAATGCTGCTTTTCCTGTCAGATCGCTCATCCATGTCACCACAGACCATTTACCTCTATTGCTTCCTTGCTGCTATCCCAAGGGAGAAAAAACAGCAAAGCAGTGAGTTGTGGAGGCAGCACAGATGTGGAAATCTGTGGGGCGGGGGTGTTCTGCCTCGATGGAGGAAGTAGAGGAAAACCAACATTGTCCCTAATTTACATTATTTCATAGCTGCTAGAAACCTCCTTGGCTCCACGGCAGACTCCTTCTTGCATCAGTGAGGCTTGAAACAGTAACAGTCCACCCTCCACACGAAATCCATCTGCAAACATTAGTGTTTCTGCATGAACATAACTCAACGGTTTACTTAAAATTGTTCCTTTTCCCTTGGAAAAATGTTACCACTCCCACTGCACTTTCACAATCCTCCAACTGCAACCAGCAAGGATCTGATTATATACAGACCTATAGAGATGTACTGTATGGGGATCCAAATCTCCGCTCAAATTTATCAGTGTTGGTAACGGGCTTGCAGAAGTTTCTGTCAAATTAGTCATATCCTGACTTTTACGGTGTGAGAAGTACAGCAACTCTTTGTTCCATTACCCATCTCCATTGCCTTTGGTGAGGTGAAGCTGGGTGGAAGTTGCAAGCTTCCATCCTCTGCAGCTAACCTACAGAGGGAAAGAGGAGCCCTGCCAAAGCATCCTTCTGAATGGGACGCAGTAAGATCTTAGAAGAGGTGTCAACGGTGACGTCTCAGACAGGAGATGTTACCCTGCCTGATTCTAAATGTCAATCCTCACGTGGAACTAGCCTTGTCTTGAGGCTTTTTTTCCAGGATAGACCACATAGTTCAATGTCTGAAATGCTTGTTTCTAGCCTAGTTGTTTCTTATCAGAAAGCACTTTCATTTCTCCTTGCCATTCCTCGGCATTTTTGCTGGAACGCAATGTCCAGCAGTACACGATCATGATCAGCTGAAGCCAGCAGCTTTGCTTCCCTTAAAAAAATCCTTCTGAGCTGCAATAAATGGTATGACATCTGAATCTTCAGGGTACATTTTTTAAAGGAGCATTTTATTTTTTATATTTTTATGTCTCAAAAATGCACGGACCAACATCTGTAAACCTTTCTGTAAGCATCAGACTCAAACAATAACCCAGAAACCTCTGCGGGGAGTGTTTCATGGTAAATAAACTCCCTAGGAGGTTTTTGTCTCATGCCAGTTATCTCTGGTGTGGTTCAGCGAAGGGCATGGCCCCAAAGCTGTATCTAATAGGTGCTGCAGATGCAGTCCCCTTGTTTCAGAGAGGAGAAAAGTTTAGGCACACGGACACAGAGGAGGCCATGGCACTTGGCCTGTGAGCCAAGTCTGGGGCACCAGTCTGGGGCTGGTTTGTTGAGTAACACAGATGAAATTACATCCTATTCAGCGTGGTTTTCTTTCTCCTGTGAAAAATAACATATTGACATAGGTGACTTTGATTAAAGGACCAATTTAAGATACATAAGTTATTCGTGCTTTCCTGCTCTGTTCTTCTGGCAAGTTGTACATTAGAAAGGAATAAGGAATTATGAAAATATAGCTTTTCCATTTTTGGGTGAACAGCTGTCAAGGGAAACCATCACTAGCACTAAAACCAGAAAAGCTGGGGGTTTATTAATACTAGTATTAAAACCCAAAAGTGGTCAAAGAAAAGAAATCCAGTTATTCAGTTACTACTTTTTCCAGTTAAAAATTCCCTTAATAACAGCCTGTTGTACGTAAATTGCAATTTAGGACAGAACCCCCTGCTAATTATTGATGTTTTCCCCATTAGTTCTTGACTCGTTATTCCAAGATTGTGCAGTGTTCAGTTGGCTGTATTTCCCCGCTGCTCACCTTCAGGGACTTTTTTTGCAAGAGGCTTTAGCAATGCCATCAAAACACTGCTTTTGGGGAGAACGTGGGCGCGTTCTGCACGGATGTGGCCACTGCAGAACAGGGAGAGCATTGGTACCAGTCAGGTTACACAGGACCACGTGGAGCAGAATTTAGAACCAGCATATTCTTATTGGTTGTTATCTGTTAGTCCACTTAATGTCCAGAGAGACGGATTTATTTTGCTCTGAAACATATTTCTCTAACTGGATAAGTTAAGTTCTGCCTTCAGCTTTTTTATAATGAACTTTCTTTCTTGTGCACAAGATAAGAATGCTAGAGAATCAGTGCTAGCATTATGAAATATTTTTGGGGGTATTTTTTCTGTTTGTTTGTTGGGTTTTGTTGAGAAAGCACTTCAAACAAAACTTTTTAAATACAAGGCAGGGCCCTATGTGCAGCATTTTATGCAAGAAAGAGCTCTGGAGAAAGAATGAACCTGAGTCAAATTGCTTGAGTGGCAGGGAAGTCCTTTGGAAATGTAGCAATGACAACCTGTGAGTGCTAAACTTTCTTTTTTCTCCAGCTTTGTCACTGGGTCTAATAAAAACGTTACTGTCCCTGCAAGGTTTGCTTCAGTCTGATGTCACTATGAAAGTAGAAGAGCTGTACACTGGATAGTTAACTAATGGCAAATCAGTATGATGGCTGAGATGAGATTAATTTAGACTTAAACTATCCAGTGTCTAAGGTTTTGAGCCATTAGAGTCGCATAGTCCAGACGTCAGGCAGTGGTCAGAATTTCTGCTGGTTTTGATGGGAAGCAAACCCAGCCCCGTCCCTGGAGATGCAGAATACAACTCCATCATCAGTAGGAAGAGGATATTTGAGTGACAATGAGCTGCCTGTAAACACATCAAGAAAGTAGTAAGGACTGAGACAGCTTTTGGTGTCTCTGTGCCCATACCCACTTGTGTGTGATTTCGTGGTTTGCTGGAAGGCTTCCTGTGAAAGCTACTTATGTGTTAAGATGTATGGTGAGTTTAAGTACAGGAACTTCACCTTTGGGTTTCATCTGGAGAATCAACAGGAAAAGAAATGCAACTCGAGGATGTCAGATAAAATTCTCTAGTGACACTGAAATTTTGAACCCCTCTGAGGGGGGTGTGTGTCATCAGAACCTGTATAATGTATATCTTGTTCCTGTGCTGCTCTCCAAGCGGCATGTGTCTTTATTAATTCAGGTCTCGAAAGGGAGCCAAGGATCCTACAGCAATATATACACCTTACTGCAACCATTGTCAAATTAGTAAGGACTTACGTGGTGAGGATCCAGACACTTTTGCAAACTGGTGCATAAATTGAGAAGATTACAATCTAAAGATATAATTCAGAACATACTTAAAACTGTGCTTCATCTTACACGTGTAGGCAGTCTCAAAGAAATCAATGGGATTATTCATCTACCTAATGTTAAATGCACCCATAAATTTCTGAGAAGCTGTGACCAAAGGGTCCAGTCTTTCATTTGTCTTCAGTATGGGGTTTAGTACTACAGGCAATTTCATTGATGACTTAAATATGCTCATACACAGTAGTATCTCGTACTCATGGCTGCCTGCATCTGGTTGAATAGGTCCTTAAATTATATGGAGGAGCAGAGAAGAGAAATGTTTTTTAGTCAGCTCACTTTAGTATTGTAACCCCAACCAGCTTTAACTACTTCTGTTTCCTTGCACTATGACTCTGAAAAGACAAATATTGCTTAAGCACTAAATTAATCTGTTTCTTCAGGACTTCTAATTCCACCACCCTTAGTTCTTAACTTTAGTTTATAATTAGATTATTACTGGTAAATTAGTCTTCCTCTTTCCTATGTTTGGACTAGATCGTATTTGATTTTTTATTATGGCTGGTTTATTATTCCCTTTCCTGTAGGAGTTTTCTTTCCCTATGCCTTGGCAAATATGATCTACCTCAAGTAACTGCTTTATTTTTGACCCTTCGACACTCACTGATGCATATTTAAGCATCTTGAATTAAATGTAACAGGGCTAAACAGAGGACTAACCTCAATTCCTAAAAGCGTGTGCTCTCCCACAGTCTTTGTACTTCACAGACAGTTGGGCGTGTGGCCACAAAGAAGGGATCAAGGAGGCAGCACCTTCACCATGTTAAAGAAAACCATGCTAAGGAAAGCAATGCCAAGAGCCACAACTGCAGTACACTTTGAGTACATGCTCAAAGAAGAGCTCCTTATCTACTCTGTTTTCATGCAGGTTTCCATCTTTTCTTGTTCACAGTATCCCCAGTAAAATAACCCCAAACATCACTACTGAAATGGACACCAGCACAGCATCAAAGTGCAGTAAGCTGAACCTCTTGAAGTGTCCATGCACCTGGCGCGTTCCATTCATTAGCAGCAAAAGGTTGCTAGATATGACCCCAAATAACCTTCCCTCACAATCCAAGCACTGTCAGGGTTTTGCAGCTAATGCCTCCCTGTGCCATCACTCCATTTACACTTAACTCAGTGAATGCCACTGGTTATCTGTAGGGAGTTTTTGGTAGGAATTGATAGCTTCTAGGCTGAAAGGACAGAGTTATGGCTCAGGGATGCGCTATTGCACTCCCCTGTTTTCAGAAACCCTGAAATTAGTACAAAAGGAAGGAGGGAGAAAGGGAATTCATTTACTCGGGAGAAAAAGCTTCTTAGGAGAAAGACAGACTGTGGAAGAGACACTAGGATTGTAGGAGAAGACACCATGATTTAGGAGAAGGCACCTTAATACTTGGTTCTGCTGTAACATTTTTGTAGCTTGCATGATTGACCTTCATGAAGTCACCAAACCTTCAGGGTCACCGTGACCTACTTTCTGCCTGTCATGCCTGCTGCTGACAAGAACGTGTAATTTCCATCCCTAACAATCAGTCCATGGTCCAAAACTGGTTTCAGAATCTTGGTGAGGTTTTAATCTGATGAAATGAAAGCTCTGAAAACTGTCAAGGAAGAAACAGTCCAATGTTTCCCATGGTTACTGCCAAATGCTTGTTTCTGGAGATAATCAGTAGAATCCCATTAAGAACTGCATTTATCTCACAACTTCAGACAGGAAGGTATGGCATTTGGGGCACACGGCTGCCAAGACTTGGTCTGCAGCTGATGAAGAAGATGCTTAAAGAGGCAGCTTGACCCATTTTTCTGGGCTGAATGAATGCATTCCTGGGGGTGCTGCTGCTTTAATCACAAAGAGTGCCTAAATATCTAGCAGTGACTGGATACCTGTAAGACACCCATCTGGAATAATGTACAATCTGCACCAAGAGAACTTAAGAACTTTGTGAAATGAAACATAAGTAGAAAATCCCCCCCCCAGCTTTGGATGTTATATAAAGGAACAGGAAAAATGGTGGGGTTTGCCTACATCTGAAATGCCACGGACATGCTTATATTTTTGAGAAATAAACGCCGTATCTTCTTCAGTCAGGCTGCCAGAATAGGCTTGGACAACATTCTGTGGCCAGTTCTAGTTACAGCCCTGTGTGCTGGCTTGACAGAGGTCTCTGGTCTCTTCCTGCTCAGCATCTGAAAAGTGCCTCGTCCCAGGAGGGCTGTGGTTCCGCAGGGGTTTAGGGCACTCTGGTCAGCCACACAAGGACAGATAACTTACCAGCTGTGGACTTACAGATGTTGTAAGTTCCATGAGGACAAGATTTAAAACATGCAGAATCTGACAAGTCCTGAAGGAATTGCTTCCTGGGCTCTGTACGGAATCTATCACGGGATTTTTTTTGTTACTGTAAAAATGTTTCATACTCGACTTCTTAAGCTCTTCGGGACACATATTATTATATCCATATTATTTTTGTCTCCTCTTTATCGCCAAGTGTCTAATAATATTTAGTGTTCCACAGTGTGATGCAAATTTCATGCTTTAATTTGCCAATAAATTTCAGAAATTGTCTTCCATTGTCAGAGAAAATTTCTATAGCTTTAAAATACTACTGAAGTTTTATGGCATTGATTCTTTAAGCAATTTTTAGACGCTGTAATGAGCCAGGGAAGCAGATGCCTAGAAAATTCAAGAAAAAAAAAAAATCCTCTCCTTGTGTGAAGTTTTTTGACTCGGTGTGTTATTAGACTGTAGCTGAGCTTTACTATGGTCTGCTTCTCTTTGTGATGCCAGCTGTATTACTGTTTTAAACAACTATTTCCTAAATCTATCTAGCACCAATGTCCTCTGAATCATTAACAACGGTGTTTACAAGATGACTTTCATCTTCCTGGCGTTTTGCTGTAGTAAATTTCCACTTTCATACAAACCACATCTACATCCTTAAGCAGAAATTCATTACCCTTAAGCTGAGCGGAGATATCTGCAAACAGAGCTCAGTGTTTGCATTTGTTAACTATGAACATTTAATAGGTGCTGACGTGCTCAGCCAAGTGCAAGACAGATCTGAGGACAAGCCTTTGACTCTTCGTGATTAAAAAGCAAGTGACAGGAGTAGCATGTCAATTCCGACTGCTAGGGACAGAACCTGGAGTTGCAAGTACCTGTGGACATCATTCGGATACTGATTCTACAGATGACAGGATCCTGCCAGAAGCACAGACATTAAAACCCCTGCAGATCACTGCTTTTATGGGTGCTTTTTCATAGATCCAGTGCGTGAGCAACACTGTGAGTAAACCCCTCTGACATCACAGGGGAGAAACCCTGGGATAGTGGCAGAAGAGGAGGAGAGGAGCCTGTGGCCATGTGGGAAGCAAGACACTGAATTCTGGCTTCTGAGGTCGACACATTTGTGTTTTGTAGAAGCTTGACCTTCCAGCCATGATTGATGGCTACTCACAAATCACACGCAGAGTGAGCTATGACCGTGGGCTTTTCATCTAAAGCTTTGTCTGGTGGCTGAAGTCACAGCCATCCCAGATAACTGCTATTAAGCTTTGGTCCATCTTTTCCCTGAGTCATATGTCCTTTCATTTTACCCTATTGACTGGAGTGTAACAAAACCCTGATCTCCGACAAGCCCAGCAAAGGCTGAGTGCTCCCATTCTTAACCCTGAAGAAAGACCATGAACGTTGAAAAGAAGAGATGATGAGAAGAGAAACTGGATATGGCAAGTAAGGGAAGCTGTGTCGAGGCCACGGCAATTCTATATTTTTGAGATGTTAACATGTCAGGAGAGGTTAAAGAAAATATAAAGGCAGGTAGCTCAAAGCAGTAGCCAAGCTTCGCAGTAATTTTCCAGGCATTTCTGCAATTTCAGAAATGAGACATGAAATAGAAGCAAAATCTATAATTGCTTAAAAAGAATTTCTCCCATTTATTTTGCTGAACTTGAAAAATCAGTCAAAATTTCATGGAATTATTTTGATTAATATTTATTAATGAAGCATATATTTGCTGATGTGAAGAGTGGCCATAAAGCAAATCGAGCTAGACATACTTTTTCTTCTTGTTGGGGGAGAAAAAAATAAATTTATAAAAAGGGAAAGCTCATTTTTCAGCTAAAAGTCTGGTAAAAAGAAATTCTGCTCCCATATTCTGTGTTGCCAGTTAATGAAGGGAATATTTTGAATCTTCCTTTCTGAAAATCTTTTAAAAACTAATTTTATATTTCAGAATTTTCTGATGAAGACCTCAACACTTTTACGCCTCTCTCCAAATTAATAATAATATAAAACCCATAAAAACCTAGAAAGAAAATCTTGAATTTAAAATCTTTTTAAAGTCTCTTCAGACTTCTACATATAAAAGCTTGTGTCCGTCAAAGTTATAAACTAAGGTGCGCTTTTCAGACAGGCACAATGGTAGTCCTAGAAACCCTGGGTGCCCTGTGTTGAGTTGTGTGCAACCTGAAGGAAGGGATGGCAGATTTAGGTTTATCATTCAGACAGACTCTCTGCAATGGCCTTCTTTCTTCATTTTCTATTCTGAATTTGAATATAGCATGCCCACTTTCCTTCTTATAATCAAGAAAAAATAATAGCAACACTTTCTGAAATTAAAATAATTCAGACAAACCTGTGGAATAGGATTGATTCTTTAATTTATGGTAATTTTTAGCAGCGTTCATTCTCTGAAGGCTGAAACAGGCATTGCATTAACTTCAGTGGCACTACTTTTAATTAAAACCAGTGGGAAAACAAAGTCAGGTCTCTGTGCAATGACTCACCACAGGTATTACATATAATGCATTATCTTACAATCTGCCTCTTAGGCCAACAGAGTGGTTATTAAGGTGAGCAGCCAGAGGGGTCCTTACTGCGTTAGGAGTTGGGGAGTGCTTTTAAGAAAAATAGGTGGTAGTATTTAATATTAAGGGAAACATCATGATAACAAGAGAGGGGAAGAAGCATCCAAAACTTTTACATCATAAGTTTCTCTTTCACCCATCCATCCTTCCTTTAATATAATCCTCCTGGTTTTAATTATTACTTGATTTAAAGGCAACAAAACCCAAATAATCTGCAGCTGAAGGCTACTGTGTTTATTAGCTAAGTTTAACCGGGAAATTTATATGAAATTGGTCCTGAAACATAAATTAGTATTATTTAATTGTTTTTACAAATCACCAGTTATAGTCAATGATATTACTTTCCTCTCACATTAATTTGTGGTTTGACTATAACCTGGTTCTCCTGTAAACGTCCTGTGGCTTTTCCCTGAAGGAAATGTTCTTCACTGCCTGTCCTGATTTTGGCTGGGATAGAGCTGATTTTCCTTTTTAGTAGCTGGATTAGTCCTGTGTTTTGGATTCAGTATGGGAATTAGTATGAGAAGAATGTTGATAATATACTTATGTTTATAGCTGTTGCTAGGAAATCAAGGACTTTTCAACTTCCCCTGTTTTGCTAGAGTGCAGGTGCACAAGAAGCTGTGCGAGAGCATAGCCAAGACAGCTGACCTGAACTAGCCAAAGAGATATTCCATACCACAGGATGTCGTGCTCCGTGGATAAACTGCAGGGAGTTGGCCAGGGGAGCAGATCGCTGCTCGGGGGGCACCCGGCAGCAGGTGGTGAGCAATTGCAATGCGCATCACTTGTCTCTTCTGGGGTTTTATTTCTCTTTTTTTTTGTTGCAGTCCTTTTCATCACTATTACTATTATTATTATATGTTTATGATTCTTGTTATTATATTTCCTTTTAGTCATTGAACTGTTCATAACACACAAGCTTTACTTGTTTTTCAATTCTTTTCCCATCCCATCGTGACACGGACTCTGTGTGCGTAGCGAACTCGCTTTGGCGAAGCTCATTTACCTGCTAAGGGCAGAAGGAGTACTTGCAGGAGTAAAGGCTACAGTACGTAGACTATAAATCACATGCCAAACATAGGGAAGAAAACAAGGGGAACTCTTTTTTAAATCTACACAGAGACCCAGCTTAGACATTTATTCTAACTCTTCTGAAACCCCCCTCGTGTACATGAGAACCTGCAAGATCTGTGGTGAGGAAAGGAAGCTCAGTTTCTTTCTGAAGACAAATGTGTCCGGGACAATGACAAAGCAGGGACTGAGTCAATGCACGATGTGTAGCAGCAAGAAAGGGGACAGCCTGGATTCCCAGACATATTGCAGGACAGTGTCCTCACCCTCCAGGCATCTAGACTGTCCTCAGCAGATTGCAGTCTATGAATAGGATCATCACACTGTTAGCTTGAATGCTTTTATATAATATATTGAGATTAAAATATTTCATTGACTACAAAGTGTGTACTTCAGTTTGCACAACTGCCCAGATTAAAACTCTTTTGTTACAAACTCTTCATGCTTTCAGTTCTTCTCGGGGGAAACCTGTTTAGGATTAACTCTTCTTGGAAAATCTCTCTATGCAGTTAAAGCGTAACCAATTTTTAGTTCATTGTGTGAAAAGATGATCTTTCGAGGGCCCTTCCAACCCTTAACGTTCTGTGATTCTGTGAAAAGAAAAACTTTGGCTGCAATACTGTATATAGCCTGAAAGTTTTTTCCTCTGATAACTACGAGAACATTGAATGTGGAAATATGGAACCGAGCTTGCTTATAGTTCTCAGATGGGTGGTGTGTATTTGTAACCACACTGGAAAAAAACACTGCCCAGGGATTATAAAGTTGTGACTGCTTAAGAGCTCTGTACTGGGTAGTTACAGCAGGAAATGTTGTGGAGAATTTGCACTGGAAACGACATTAATAAGGAGCATTTCCATTCAGATGAGTGAAAGATGTGAGTATGGTCTGACCTTCTTGGGGTTGCATACATGAGGATCGAGAACCGAAAGCAGGGTTTGGGGCCCTGAGTGTTTATCCAGTGAATTAAAGATGACATGGATAGTGGCATACACATCATACCCATCAAGAACCAAAGCTTCTTTCCCATGGCAAAATAATCTGCAAGAGAGGGAGCGGGGGAATCCAGATGCTTACAGACAGATCCAAAAGAATTGTTTTTCTGTATTTTGAAATACTTTAGTACTCCAGAAATCACCCAAGGCAGCAGAAAAAGAAACTCCTTCTCCACCCACTTTGGGAAGCAAAACTGGCCATTTAACAAAGGACCAGGCCTAAACTGCCAGAGCTTTGACACAAAGGATGCACCGCTCCGACGTGTCCGACTGTAGATAGCAGCTGGCATACTCCACAGTGGTCCACTCTATTCTGTCAGGAAGGCTGGAAGCCCTTGCAATTGCCTCCAGCTGCCATGAGTCTTGTTTGTGTTCAGAATGACCCTCGGGACACCCCAAGGTCAGGCAATCGACTGGAGAGGGTGCTTCTGCAAACCAGCACTCTTGTCCTTGTAGAAAAGCAGCTCCAACCTCTGCTCACCCCTCAGATCCAACTGCGAGTGCATAGGCAAGGGTGAAACAGCTGCTTACACACCATAAGTGTATCCTTTTTAACAGCATCACATCCCTTGTGAATTTGGAACTGCTGGGAGCTGCCAGCAAGCCTTTTCCCCAGGCACCGTCACGTTGGAGCTGCTTTTAAAAGTTTGAAGTAAATGTTTTCTGTCAAAATAAAAACAGGGTGAGAGTGCAGTCAAAACCAACAGCAAGGTCTTTGTTAGCTCAGTCTGCTCTGTACTCGCTTCTCACAACTGAGAAGAGTTGCAAGCCTTACCTAAAATGCTTGCCTAGGAAGGAAGGTTTCTACGGAGCGTTCCCCCATCTCCCTCGGACAAGGCTGGCTGCAGTTTTCCCGGCGGGATGTAAAACAAGTTTAGGCATTGTCAAATCAAAAGGACCAGCGGTGCTGTGGTGTGCATCGTGTGGCTACCGAGATTTCCCTTCTCCACACTTCAGGGGCTGGACTCTGATTTACAAGTCAATGGAAAAATGCTACCAATGCCTGCAAATGCAAGCACATTCTACCTGAAGAGAATATGACTTGCTCAGGTTGTATGAAAAAATTTCCAGTCAGCAGCAAGGAGAATATATTCCAGGGGCAATAACAGCAAATAATAGTCCAGTGATTTAAGACAGTAAGGAAATCTGTGTGTCAATTACAATAAATACAGTACTGACGAGAGGGAAAGTACTTTCAGAAGTAAAAAAAGGCAAATGGATGACAAGAGCTTTGCTAGTCGGGGCTGATGCTGCACTTTAAGTAACAGTATGCTTTAATAATACTTCTGTTTTGTCATTTCTGTTTGGTTGGGGTGTGTAAGTCTCCAATATTGACAGCTTCATAAATTTACTTGATGTCAATCAGCATAAGTTTACTAACTCTCAAGCAGTAAAGCTGATATATAGGAACCCAGGGGCTGGCTGAGACTTTTTGAATGCATTCAAATAACTCTATTCCTGCACATCTCCAATTTTCGACTGCCTGTTTGTGGTACCCACACAATAGCTTCAAATAAAAGCTTGCTGATAGTACCATGGAAAGGTTTATTGCCCTAGAGCTTGAATTTGAAATTGCTAACCACAGACTACCCAAGCAAAATCTGGGGAATTCCATCAGTTCCGAGCAGTGAAAAACCTGATATGCAGAGACCTGTTAGAAATGTTCCCATTTTTGGTTTTCCATGGTGAGATCTCTTTGGTTTCTGTCTCTACTTCTTCCATTAAATGTAAATTCTCTGGGGATTGCACTGTAGAGAACTCTGTCAAGTTACAGAGATTGAACTTTTTTTCTTTCCTTCTTTTTTTTAATTCAAAGCACAAAGGCTGAAGTGCTAAACTTTATGAGGCCTATAATAGCTCCTTGGCCTGAAGAATAGTAAGGAATAAAAATAATTAATAATCATCTAATACCAAGCACTTATGTCACGCCTTTCATCTAAGGAAGTCAAACCACTTTATAAACAGCAATGAATTAATAGAAGAATGTTTTGCCACAGGCAAAAGAGCGAAACAAGAAACCATCTCTCTCCTCCCTGCCGCCTCCCGAGCTCCACAAAGGCAATAGTTCTGTGAGTGAAAATTACACTGAATTTTGCTGCCTATTTCTTAGCACTTCTGGAAACTTGGGTCTTGCTGTTCCTTACACAAAGTCTCCCAGTATGCCAGGAGCTGTGTGGCAGGACTGCTTCAAGCAAACGTCAGGCCCCTGCCATTTTCATTTTGTGGTTTTTCCTTCTGTGCCATTGCATACCAGGGGGGGAGATGCAAATCACTGGTGCATTGATCCGTTATTGGTTTGCTCCTTTTGTGCTCTCAGTTGCACATGGGTGAAAATAATCATCTCATGCTCGTGAAAGAATGGGGGCAATTGAAGAAAGTCCAGAGTAGAGCAGGAAGAACAACCAGGTGCTTGAAAGACACGATATGTGAACAAAAATCAAAAGAGCTGGGGTGTTTATCCTGGAGAGGAGTAAGGACATCATGGCAGCAGCCTTCATGTGTCAAAAGTTCACTGCAGAGAAGAAAGAAATAACCTGTTCTCTCTGGGCACTGTAACTAGGATGAAAAATAATGGGCTTCAAATACAGCAAAGATGGAACGCTATCAAAACAGCGATGAGCCCTGGATCAGAATGCATTGACTGTGAACTCTCCACTGTGGGTAGTTTTTCATATTAGACAAATATCTCTTGTGTGGCGTTAATGGCATTCCTGATGTCACCTTTGAGCAGGGGAATGGCTTTGGTGCATCCTAGAAACTCCTGCAGGCCCTGCTTTCTACGAATCAGCTGTTAGGAAAATGGTGAGTTTTGCTTCCAGGGTCAGGTTCAACACAAGGGCTCCAGGTCACAGTGCTGAAGAGGATGGGAATTGGATGCTAGGTCGTTAGACAGGGGTTTGGGGAGACCTGCACCTTTTGAAAGTGCTTAGAAACAGAGGAAGCACTTTTTAAAATATTGAAGGAGGTTCTGTTTAAAGCAGAGCAGCGGTTAAGTTTTTTGAAACAAAAGTTGTAGTTAACAGCTTAATAGGAAGGCTCTGGGTATATTCTGTCTCTACACAGTCCAAGAAAGAGTCAATAGAGTATTCAGCTCGGTTCCCCCAGTATCCTGGAACGACAAATGAGTCAAACCTAGGGAGATGTACTAAGTGCATCCTTCTTGCATAGTCACAAACCCACCACTTTCACAAACCTGTGACTGTACCGCTCTTAGTTCAGCGAGTTTTGCTTCCTTACGCCTTCCTTATCCAGTGAGGTTCTTTGAGGTGTAGACCAAGTAGTTTTAGATAGTGAAACCTTGGTGTAATTTTCACTTGAGACAATAGATACCTAAAGCATTGCAGGCAGAACTCACGCTGTTGATTTCTCTCCTGTGGTTCTCCTGAAAACAAATATCTAAATTATGGTTAATAAGCCATTTAGAGTCTGCTGAAGCTGAGGATGGGTGCACTGTCACTTCATTGTACTGATCCCTGCTAGATACGCCACATCATTTAGAATAGAAGAGCAAAGGCAAGAGTACAGGGAAGGAAAACAGGGGGCAAGATGCCTGCTCCTACTGGACTGGAATCCTTTTTCTCCAGTCTGCTTAGAGAAGGGCAATGTGGAGAGATGTTAACTGAAATTTGTCACTGCAGATCTTGTGTATGCTTAACCTGTCAGGGACCACAGGAGTCAAACGCTTTGTGTACCCTGAAGAAAAGGGAGGTGTTTATTTAAACATCACTGTTTTGAAGACTGATTACCTCGACTTAGATGAGAGTATATTTTATTTCTACCATTGTATGGGCGATACCTCTGACAGTTGGCAAAAGAAAAGCCACTGTCATGGCAAACCATTAAAAAAAGTAAACAAAATAGACACAAATGTCTCAAACAATTAGACTGGAAACTGAAAGACCTGAAGTTAGTTCAGAAGAAATTGCCTGGTATTACCATCTGAAAAAAAACCCAACTTAAAATAACTGTGTTCCAGACTGAACAGGAACTCTCATGATTATACTTTGATAAGTGATGGGTCTGGTTCTCAGCATCACTTCCTTTTAAGACCCAAAATAAGTGTGAAAGTGAGGAATCTAGTAAAAGTATAGTAAAAAGTCTAGTAAAAGTTCCTAATCTAGAGGTATGTGATCTAGTATTTTCAGTATCGTTGTCCACAAATGGGCCACCAGACAGTTCAAGGTGATAAATCTGTCTGGGTTTGCCTAAACAGAACTAGAACTAGGTCTCCTGACAAATGGGGATCTCAGGAAGATCCTCAGCGGGTTCAGTATGTGCCTGAGGAACTGCTGTTCTAAACGGCTGCAGGCAGAAAATTGCATGTGTAAAAATGGAAGGAAAATTTAAAAGCCTTTAAAAATAAGCAGAGAGCTGCTGATACTGACTCAGGTCATTTGCTGCTCTTAACATTGCCTTTGAAAAAGACCCGCAGTGGTACTGGGAATCTACACTGGGTTAAACCCAGCATCCTGCACCTATGCCAGAAAGAACAGAGATGTCTGAGGGAAAGGACAGGCACAGGAGGGATTGGGTTGTATGTCACGTTCTAGGTTATATGACATGCTTTGGCAGCAATTCCCTAGATGACCTCCAACGTCAGGGTGAGTTAGAGCTGGCCAAATGAGTTAGGAATAAGAAATAAGACAACAGAAGAAGCTTACGTAAAATCCGATTCAGATTTCAAGCCAAACTACGCCCCTTTGTAAAGTGCTTAAAATGTAATGGGAAGTCACAAGAAAATAAAAATACACTGAGAAGCAATATACAAAAAGAAAAAGGAATTCAACTTCTTTTAATGATTTTAATTTAATTGCTGTTGTAAACTATGTCCCAGGCTCTGGTAATTATTCGTGGAATGTCTTGTCCATTACCATTTGCTCCCTCGGTTTGTGAAAGACACATCAGAACACAGTATGTCAAATCTTGCAGATATGTGCACTTCACACGTGTGAAATGCACAAAGCCTTTTGAGCATTTGCACAGTGATTTATCTTCACTCACACAAGTAATCCTAAGGAGTTTGAGGGAATTACCTTAGGGAGTAAAGTTAAGCCCTGTCTGTTTGGATGGGAGAGAAAAGTTTTAAACATCCTGCACATAAGGTAAGATGCCATTGCTTATAGCAATCCTTAGGAAAATTAGTCATTTCAGTCTTTTTTTTCCTAATGCATTCCAGCTGCACAGCACTCAGACATGTTTACAAAGCTGCAGGTAGGTAACGGGCAAGGAGCCTGCATCAGCAGAGGCTGCAGCAGAAGCAGAATGAGCCACACTGCCATCAGAAATCACGATTTGGTTTTGTTATCAGGTGGCCTTACAAGATCAGCTCACTGTTCAGCATTTCTGAAAATAGTTTGTTCTGTGAAAAACATGTGGTCCAATAATAACTCAGAGAGCAGCACGCACAACAAGATTTAAAGCATAAAAGGCAATTTAGGTCTAAAAGACCAAAATATTTTCTTAGCAGAGGTGTCTTCCTGAATGGGAGCTGTCAAGCAGTGATTTTATTGTTTTGAAGCTGTAAAACTCCTTCTTTAAAATGCAAGTTATAGGGAGTAACACTCTGTATTTCCAACAGAGTATTCTCAGCCTCTCTCCCCACTCAGCCCCCACTCCCCATGGCTAAGTGGATCTTTATAGCACCGGAGAGCTTTGTCTGTCCTGTGGTGGGTGATAAGGTGAACGGAGAATCAAAGCCTGACACGTGACCAGAGGGTGCAGCAGCGACACTGGCCAGAAAGTTCCTCCAGCTGCAAACAAGCAGCTCAAGCCAGTAGGGATTCTTCTCTGGGGCTGAAGATCAGGACTGAACTCTTGCCTGGGCATCACCTTCCACAAGGCACCAGCTCGATGGTATGGCAGGTTCTCTACAGCGTTGTGGCGTTTACCGAGTATTTAATTACTTTCCTACACCCTGTCCCTGTTTTAACATTAGTTTAATCATTTGTGCCTCGGTTGTAATGGGGATTTCAGTTTCAAAATGGGCTTGAAGCCAGAGGTGTAAATGGAGGGCACAATATATTGCTTCCTGAAAGATGACATGGGGTGGAGGGGAGGAGGAGAGTGCAGAAGGAGAAAGGAGGAGGGGTAACGTGTGGGAAAAAAGCGTGTTCTTAAGATTCAGGCTAATTGAACACAGCAACGGAAGATAGATGATCCTCCTGGGCAATTAGCAGACTAAGCAATATTAATAAAAGAGTCTCTTAGAGGAGACCTTCAGCAGAGATAAAATGCCTCAGGTGGAGGAGCTGAAAAGAAGCGATGTGGACAGTGATGTGGGAGAGAAGTGAGATGCACAGAGCAGCCATTAAATCAGAACAGCTAGGTTTGCAACATTGGAGCTCAGCAAAAAGAAAGGTGATGCTTGACGGACAGGGTGGCTCTTCTGAGCATTAAATGGATGCAGTTCAGGAGGGTTTAGCCTTCCTAAGGATGAACAGTTTCCAACATGCTGGTCCAAGACACAATGATAGTGACAGATTCAGACACAGCACTGGCTCTCTTTACTCAGTGGTTCTTCCAGCAGCATTTGTACCTTCCTGCAGCCCGCCAGTTGCTGGCACTAATGACCCAGCTGGCAAGAAGAAAGAGGTCAGAGGTTGATAGATAAATTCTGGGCTGGTTTTTCACCTGATCTCTTGTTGTGTTTATTTTTTAAACTCAAAATTTCCTTTCTTTAGAAGCATAGGACAGAGGATGGAAAGGGATTTTCCATGGTCACTACTGCAGTCTCAGGGAGCATCATACAATCTCAGGGACAAACCCATGGAACTCTACCTTAAAACAAGCCTGTATTATTGCCCCACTTCCCCCTTGCTCCTGCTGAACGCCTGTTACAAGAACCTTGAAAATTTAGAAATACTTATCAAACTTCCAGTCTAGAGGTACTCCTGTCGAGGTTATCCCCACTTGTTCTTATGCCAATGTTTTCCCTTAGCTTAATCCCTCTTCTCCCTCCCTGGTGTTTACTTAATTGCTTTTATCTACTTGATTTAAGAGCTTGTTATGAAGTGGTTTTAACTGTCTTCTTGTTTGTTTCGAACTAGACTTGTACAATGCCTCAAGGGGTTTGGCAGGGGCTTTCTGTTGTCATAATTCTCTGATTATTCTTAATCCTGTGAGCCATTCTTCTATCAAGGATGGTTTTGAGGTAATTAAAAACAGCACTGTCATGGTGTCACTGCTTGGACCAGGTTACTAAACCAAGAATATTCTCTTAACCAAAACCTGGCCCCATTGACAGCTGTGAAAGTTCAGAACGCAGACTCATCGAGGTCTATGGGGTCCCATCAAAAAGATGCGAAGACGTTTTTCAGTTTAGAGCAACTGAACTCCTTCTTGGTCCAAGGATATTTGGATGCTGTTCAAATGGATAGAGATATTCTTCAAATATGGGGCTTAAGTAAAATACTATCTTTCAACAGAAAAAAATGTTATTGATAATACTTTGGCAACTGTTTAAACACGTATATAAATAAATACACACTTAGATCTCTTAGTGTCTACAAGAACCCCCTGCTCTTTTCTCACTCCAATATATTGCCTTTTCTTCACCAAGAAGGCTTTGACCAGCTGCTAAACACTGTCTCTCCTATTCCTGCACATTCTGAACTCTAATTCCTACACTCGATGGAGATGCCTGTGCCTTCTACGCTGTGAGTACCTAAACTAACAGCAGCTGAGTGGGAGTGTTTTACATGTGGAAAACATCACACTGGTGAAGGGTCTGCAAGGCTGATGTCTTGCATTGAATTGTCAGAGCAGTTCCCTGCACAGTAAGTCCCTGGCTGTTTCCCCTTTACCAGGACCCTGCAGCCTGGCTGCTCGGCTGGGCAGTGTGAGAGATTGCAATAAGTCTTCCAAGTACCTGTTTTGCTGCTTCTGAGGCAGCAGACAGTATATGGATTTGGTTTATTTAATTAATGGGAGTCTAATTATAAAGCAGAGGAAATCACCAAAGCATGAAGTTATGGGGTCCCAGGGATCACCTCACAAGTTGACAGGAGTCAGCGGCAGGGGTTAATGCTGTGGCAGCAGCACAGGCATAAGGAGGAAGGGGGATGCTTGCAGGCTTTTCATGGCTCCTGGCTGGAGGGGGACAGGGCTGAGGATGTGCCAGCAATAAAAGAGTCTCAGTTGGCGACGGCTTGCGCGCGAGAATCTCGCTGAGTCCAGGATATTATGGTAAGTGAAATACGGAGACTTGGATAAGAAGTCCAGCGTGTTCTGACAGCAGCCTGTCCTACTGTTTGGATAGAACATGAAAAATGGAGTCATAAGCACTGAAGCTATACACTGCAACTCTATGCCCATTTTTGGCTATATCTTGAATTACAAAAATTACAATGACTTCTTAGAAAGGAAAGCCTTGCCTTTCTGCTAATATGCTCTAATATTCCTGGAAGAGAGCCAACGTGTCAATTTAAGTACCATCTCTAAGTGCAAGGGACTGTGATATTTCCAAGTCACAATGCCAGCTCCAGCCTTTCTGGAATGTGTGCCAAAGTCTTTTCACTGAGAAGAATGCCTCACATTAAGCGTGTCATCTCTGGGCCGGCCCTCAGCTTCCTCCTGGCCCTGCAGTCTCAGCTTTAACTTTCATTCCTGTATCCCATTTCTCAGGCCCATGGAGTAAAAAAAAGAAGAAAAGAAATGCCGTGGAAACATCCCCTATCCTTCTTTATCCTCCTTTTACACGTTAATGTAAAATGAAGGTTTCTCATGGCTGGCTGTTGAACAAGAAGGCAGAGATCCTACGTGGGGAATTTGGATGCCACATTTCTGCATGACCTGGATGCTGCTAAGTATATGCAGGTTGTAGTCATCGGTACAGCTTATAATTTGTACGTGTCTAAGGACCCAGCCCTGCAGATGTGCTCATGACTATGCAGAGGTCCAGATTTGAGCTGGTCTGAGAGAAACCTGCAGAAGTTTTGTCTGAGTACAACTTCTTTCGGAAAGACTTTGATATCTCTGTCCACAACAGCATCTCCAGACTTGTGTTACTTCTGGTGACACTTTAGATACTTAGAGCTCCAGCTATCCATCGTGCACTCGTAGTTTAATGGAAATAAAAGGACAGCCCATTTTAAAGCCAGCCTGATTGAAACTCAAGCCCTTAGAAGAATAGAATTGGATATATTTTCCAATGATACCAATATTTTTATGAGGTCAAGCACCCAACAATTGATGATTCCTGATTTGGACATCAGGAAATTTGTTGTGGCACAACAGGCTGACCAGGAGCAACCTCAAGAGTGTCTTTTGTCTAAATTGTCTCAGGTGTAGCTGTTGATCAAGTAGTGAAAGCAAAGAAACAAACAAATAGTGTATTTTGTCAATTGTCATTGCTTAATCAGAAAAAAGTCTTCCTTAATGGCTAACTTGGCTTCTCCTTCTTCCTACTGGTGGGGAGTCCTCAAACATAGCACAGTCTCAGGTTGAGGGTCTCTACAGGTGAGGAGTTGGGACGAGTCTTTTCTTTTCTTTGCAAATAAGAGGAGCAAGTTTCTTGGAGCATCCACAGAGAAACTCTGAGTTCATTTTCCAAACATTTTCTTTGTTCCTACACTGTCTGTAAGCTGAGGCTGTCATAGACCTTTCACGGTCCCTCCAGAGAGGGTCAGGCTCTGTTCCCACTTATGCTGGTGAAAATCCAGAGACTGTTTTGAAAGTATGCTGGGTTTTCATCTTTGTTTGGCGTTGGCTACCATGAGACTCCATCGGGTAAGATGCTGAGTCCTGCTATTGAAATTAAAAGTCTTGGTTGTGCTTTTGTGCACGCTACTTCTTCACTACTGCAAACCCTCTGGGCCGATTTGGCTTGTTACTGATTTCCACCTGTGAGGGACATTAGCACAGCCAGAGCAAGAGCTGAATGAAGTGACCTCCGAGGAGGACTGGGCCTGCGGTTTGTTTATGCAGAAACAGATATGGGGCTGAAAAGCTGGAGTGGCGATTACACAAACCGCTCGCCTGCTTCAGCTCCATCCCATGTGCCAACGACAGCAGCGTAACACACTTTCAGAATCAAACCTGCTCTTGAAAGCTGGGGGCGAACAGAGACAGCGGTCGATGATCAGGACTCCTGCCAGAGTCCAGTCAGCACGGGCGTGTTGACCCTTTGCAATCCGCTGGGCAGCGTGATTACGCTGATCTCTGGTCCTGGTGCAGTTCAGCAGCTCTGCGGGAAACCACCGGGAGCATCGGGAGAGTTTTGGCACTGGCCCTACTGGCAGCAGAAAGCATCCGCTCGGTGTTATCTCCTTCCTTTGTTCATCCCCATGACGTTTCCCAACTCCTCCCAGCTCCTAATTTCATTTTACCACTGAATAACAAGCTGCAGTTTATTCAGCTAGGTCCTCACGTTTGAAATGGGAACACTTGCATTTCCCTGTCTATATGGACTAATGAACTTGAGGCAGTTATGGTGGGGGGAAGATTCAGCAATACAAAAGGTATAGATAGTATAGACAGAATTAAGTGTAGCTACCTTTGATAATGATATCTTTGCTTTAATATTGAGAGATGTATACATATATAAGTTGCCTATAAGGACTATGTAGAGAGAGGAACATTTTAAAATACATAAATCCTTGCAGAGGACCATACAACACTTAGCTCTTCATCACTGAAAGTTGTGACAGAAATGGAAATGAACCTTTGAAAATCTCTGGGTAATTTATATGCTATAGCACTCCCCACTAAAAGAAGACAGAACTCATTACAGTAGCCGTGAAAAGGAGTTCAGAGGCCAGCAAGTTGGAGAAGCAAAGATGTTAAAGGCCGGATCCCCACCTGCGATAAATCAATACCCCACTGATTGAATCAACAGAGCTGCTTTAATTCCCTGCTCTTTCCATGGAGTAAGTTCGTTCTTCTCTGTAGAAATTTTCCACTGCATTTAGGGATGGAAAAGGTTAGGCAGATTCTTATTTCGGGAACACAAACAATCAGGTGTAAATTCTGATGTTAAAAATTCTGTAGCTCCGCTGAAGCAAAAGAAGCAGCTGCTTGCACCTGCTGTTGATCTAACGCAGCCTAGCACCTTTCTAAAACATCTTCTAAGCTCCAAGCGCTCACTTGCAGCTTTGTCATCTTGTTTTAATTAAATAGGGGGGAAAAACCCTCTAAAAAGATAAAGGGAAAGGCTTAAAGGAATGGAATGCAAAGATCTGTGGGCTAAGAGAAATAAACAGCAAACTAAAGTAAGTTTTAAACAAGGACAAAAAAAGAACTAAAACTTAACTTCTGAATACTTGAAAACTATTCAAAAATTGCAAAGAACTTTAAGTGTAAAACTCCCTACATTCTGGAACTGATCTTAAAAAGGGATAAAAATAAATACAAATGGAGAAATACATCAGAATTACTGTGATTTGTAATATTTTCAAGAGAATTTATGCATTTATAAAGGTAGTATTAATAAGATTTATTTTAGATTCTTGCAGAGGCAGAACACTACTGACAATCTCTCATACACATAACTAGAAATTAGAGTCAGATAAATAGCATGTCTTATGCTTTAAAGACTGTTGAAAACTGAAATTCTTGTGCTAATGTTGCAAAAAATGTTTTCCCACGTTGGGGATACAAAGAAAAAATATCACTTCTTCATATAGCTTTCTAACCATATAGGAATAACCCCAAGCAAACTATTTGGGAACATAATTCTTTTCATCTTTGTTCAACACAATCTCCCTTCACTCAAGATCTCCTCAGGATTTGTAGGAATTGTGTTTTAAATACTTCCTGTCACCATTCTTTTGCAGTTTGGGGTTGAATGCTGTTTCCTGAGAGGTACTTTCTTCCTCTGATGTCTCTGACCGACATTTTTTAGACCTTGGGGTTACGTGTGATCCATCATGCAGTGACTTTGGCCTGCATAGGGAACTAGTCTCATGAGATAACCTGAACTGCAGCTCCAAGGAATGTTGTAGGGGAAATGGGGAGCCTGAAGAGTGTGAAACTACTCCAGTTCTGCTTGAAAAATATTTTAGAGTAACTAATATCAAATCAAAAGGAGTTTCTTACTTCTTACTCCAGTGAACAAACAAAAAAGTTGGGGGGGAAACTCTAACTTCCTTCCTAAATAGAAATACAGTGGTTTTCATAGAAACTCCGGCAAGGAGTATAAGTCAGGAAGCCAGTTTACCCTGTGGTCACCTCTATATTGCTCTGGTAATGAAGATGAGAGCAAGTAATTACCTTAGGTTCACTAGTTTTAGTCACTTTGTTTTCAGCTGGGTGTAAAGCAATTTAATTCTCAGCAGGTTTTTAACACTGACACTAACGCTGGAGGATAAATAGAGTTTCTGAGCTGTCTAAAACCTGATAAGGGGACCGTTTTACCTCTCTGCTGGTCACAAGGCAGTTAAAGATTCAGTATACAAACTCAGTGCTCACAAAGCTGGAAGACTTTCTTAATCATATGTGGTGGAAGAAAAAGAACTTTTAGCTTCATGTCTTTCCTCCAACAACCCAGACCAAAGGCAAGGACATTTCTCAGCAGAACTGCCTCCTGCCAGCAAGGGATTACACTGTTTATCCACCTCACTTGAGGCTAAAGTGTGCCTTTCCACTCTTGTTATGTTAACCCCTCATACCAAACGTTAAGTCTTGCCTGCCTTGTGTATGACATTGGCAGGCACAGGGGAGTTACAAGAAAAAGGCTGATTTTGGCTCCTCGCAGCAAAATAATGAAGATGGATCATTTGTGTATATTTTCAGATGCTGTCCTGTCATCGCTAAATATTTTCTGGCTGTGTTGTCCCAGTCGTATCCATCTGTAATACAGGAGGTTCAGGACTTAATCCATGTTCACAAAGCAGAGGATATTTTGGTTGAATCTCAGAATGCTGAGTGCCCAGGAGGAGACTTGTCATTCCCATTCTGCTCTCTCACACGGAGGCGAAGTCAGAACAGTCATTCCATCAGCCAGCAAACCTCAGCTCTGCTTCACTAGAAATTATTAACAAATAGTCAAGATCAGACTTCCTGCATCATTTGCACTACGCTGCCAAAACAGAGCCCTCAAAGGGTGTTAATGTTCTAATGCAAAATGGGTGGAAATTTATTCATCAAAATACAACTCTTGCAATACATATAACTACGTGTTTATGACTATAAGGCAAGTATTGCAATACATGTCCTTCTCATTTAAGTTTTCTAATCCTTCAGCTTAAAATACTCACTGAACATTTTCTGAGTATCTGATCCAGATCGATCTTACTGATAACTTTGGTTTTTTAAGTGGACTTAGAGAACTGAATCCTTCCAAGAACAAACATTCCAAGCCAAAACTAATCCTATAAATAGATATTTCAGTGTCTTGGGTTTTTTAATCACACCTAAAATTATGGGTTTACCTCACATAAAATATTAATAAAATGTCTGGGGGTTTATGTTTGTTTGTTTTCACAGAAACAAAACTGGTATACTTTTGTTTACAGTGAAAAAGTGAAATCTCGTTTAAGATCTTGGAAACATTCAGTGCCAGTGCCAGCACCAGCTATTCATAATAACCTGGGAGTGGTGGCAAAGGGCTCTGCTTTTATGTCAGAGCGAGACTCTGGCTGCATTTTTGAGTATAGAGGATGACTATTCAGTTGTAGCTTTTAACAACTGGCCTGAGTAGGTGGTAGTGTGAAATAACTACAAAAGGGAGTGTGCCTCAGACTGTTGTAGACAAAGCAAAGTCATGTCTTATTACCCTCCTCTGCCTGTTGACATGATTTTGTAGCCTCAGTGTGCACAAAGTGTTATCTTTGTCTCAGTACTATTTACTTCTCCAACTAGCTATTCTGTTCACTCCCCTCCTTGCTTGCCTCCCACTCCCTACAGGCTATCACTGTACTCAACTTTTTTCACACAAACCCCAGAATCAGTCTTAGGAGAGTGTAGGTGATGTGTTAAGCACTTGGTGGCGACCAGAGAATGCGTGTTACATACACAATCCCACTCAGGCAGAGAACAAGGAGGTGAAATTGTCTGTAAATGGGGGTCCTGGCAGCAGCCTGCACACTGAACAGCAGTTACAATGACAGATCAGCCCTTCAGAAAGAAGTCACTGTAGATCACACTGTATTGACACATCCAGCTCATCTCTGTTGAGAGATGAAAAAGAGCCATGAACTGAAAAATATCCAGGAGATTTTAGTCCGAGGCACCAATTATGTGCAAGCTGAAATTCTTGAGCATGGAAAACACCATTGTCAAGGGTGAGGGCTGGGCTGGCCACTAGATGAATGACAGACACTCTCCGTTAACCCAAATCCTTTCCCAAAGGGAAAGAGAATAAGAGAGAGAGACTTATGCACTGGAAAATAAAATGAAAACATCTTTAATGAAAATAATAACAACGTGAAATATATTCAAATATATTCAAACCTAGTGTCGAACCCAACCCCCTGATGGCAATTACATCGCTGTCACCAGTGATGCTGTGGAACATCTGGGGAAGTGCCAGACTGGACTCAGTGACAGACAGGAACTGGATTCGGGAGATGGATTCAGGTACTTTGGATCAGGATCGAAGGCAGGATGGACAGAGTCCTCCTTGGACACTGGCCATTGAAGAAGAGAGCTTGACCCTCGTGATCCCTCAGCTTATGCTGAATGTGCCATAGATGGGCTGGGATCCCCGGCTGGTCAGTTTGGGGTCCCCTGTCCTGTCCACTCCTCCCTGCAGGTGCTGCCTTTCACTTTCTGCACCCCCACCGTGGTGCACAGGATCCAGCAGTGGTCTGCACAGGAGCAACTATAATCAAGAGCCTTTCTGCACACCAGTCCTTGGTAGTAACTCTGAACATCAAGCATTATCACTGCTAGAAGCAGCCACTGCAAAAAAATATTCTGTTAACTTCAGAAAGTGCAGATACTTAGGAGAGACTGTGCTGAAAAGTAGAATCACTGGACAGAATTAGTTCTGTTCTGGCTCAAAGCAGGACAAGCAGACACCCTAAAAGCACAGACCATACGACCCCACCAGGCATCTGGGCAGGGAGGACCTCTCCGTTGGCATGCTGTAGTACAACTTCTTCATCGATTCATACTTAAATGCAAAGCCCCATCTCTGAATGGTTTTTGTATTTTCCTTTCACAGGGACAGCACGGTTACCCCCTCTTTTCCTTTCACAGGGACAGCACGGTTACCCCCTCTTTTCCTTTCACAGGGACAGCACGGTTACCCCCTCTTTTGCTGCTCCCCCCACCACCCTTTGCAACCCACACGCAACTGTGACACAAGCATTAACTGCTAACCCAGCCCCACGAGAGTGGGGAGTGTTTTAACAGCACCAACCATTGATGTGTGAGCAGGGCCATGCCTACTGCCTTTTAATAAGTAACCCAAGGACAATTCCATAGAAGTTTTGAATGTTCTTCATTTTATTAAGCTGATTCAGAATATCATCCCTGGGAAAACCACAGTGAAGCATGGAAATTGCCTTCAAGAACTTGAGACGGGAGTGCAACAGAAGTGACATGTGGCATTTCTCTCAGGCAGTGCGGGGTAAGGCATGTTACATGGTTATTTTTCTCCGAGTGAAACAATTACAACTTGCTGTAGGTATCACATCACCCGAGGAAAGCCTGTGGAGTGGGGTGTGACACAGAAATGCACTGCATGCTAGGAAATGGCTCATTCTAGCTGGGCATTTTTAGGAGGATTTTCTGAAATGTGCTCACTTGCTCAGTCAGAAGCAGATCTGGTACCTTTTTAGACGCAGAGCAGCATCCGTTCCTTTCCTGGGATATTTCCAAAGGCAGAAGTCTTGCATGGAAGGAGGGAGAAGGTTGCGGAAAGTTAAGGGAAGAGACAGGGAGGGTATCAAGATATGATGAAGAAAGTGAACTAATCCCCGAGGATATAGAGTTTGGTGTGGACAAATTTAGACATGTGATTATTTGCTTAGCATTCTGGGCGTAGCCCAGTGTAGTCATGCCTCCATAAAGAAATGAGAGATTCCTGGAGTTTCGCTTTATTTGGGCTTGATGTGAGCCAAAATATTTGTCTTTATCATCTCCCTTCTGACTGCAACACTAACTACTGCCTTGCTGCAAGAATAATCTCTAATTTCAGAAGAGCTAGCCTTGCAAAATACTTCTATTTGCTCTCGGGATAAAATTTCATCTTATTCATTTCATAATGTTTAGGCAGAGACCGTGATAATTAAGAGAAAGCCAAGATGTATACTTAGCCTATAGATAGTTCCATGAAAACTGTTGTTAAATCCTTTAGATTGAAACTGCTTACACAGATTTCAAGTCATTACACAACATAATGATGCCTTGCTTTATTGTAAAAGCAAAGCCTGCAGGGATAGAGCCTGTGTTGAATGAACACCTCTGGCCATTGATACTAGGGAGTTACCTTCAGCAGGAATTTCTTGACAAGGAGAAAAAACATTGGATTAAACACTAAAGCAAAGATGAAAATCAAACACAGCATGTGTATTAAAGAGAACATACATGAAATCTCCTCGTAACAGTTGTGAAGCCCCATAAAGTTTCCTACTGTTGCATGACCAAGCTCGCATGACTCATGCGGTAGGACTTGCCAGTCATGGACAACTGTGTGACCATGCCCATCTCTCTGGAATAAACACTCCCTCTTGTCCTCTGCTCAGCACGTGGTTTCTGCATTTTCCTTCCTTGCAGGTCATTAACCTCAGTTGCTATTCTGGTCCTTGTGGTGCTTGATAAAGAAATGGCTCATCCACAGAACCGCAGTGAGACACCTGATGAAAAACAAAATATGGGAGTAGGAACCTTCTCTACAATCGCAAGCGTGGCTTAAATGTCGGTGATATTTGGGAAGAGAGATTTGCCATGACCGAGCAGCAGGACAGTATTTGGCATGAGCTGCCTTAGAGGGCAGAGAAGAGTTAGTTATAAACTAAGAATTTTAACTTAATTTCAAGCATGGACCACCTGAAGCACAATCAGCCTCCAACTGATTGTGATTTTTCAGTCGAAAGAACACGCTGTCTTTTTCCATGCCCCCCCTTCCTCTGGACTTCAGCCCATGCCACTTGCTCAGCTGGTACTCTTCCAGTGCTGAACCTTAACGAATTCACATCTGAGTCCTGCTGCTGCAGTTCATGGAAGGCCCTGTTGAGATCTCTGCTGCCATCCAGTACTGATAAAGGTTTCCTGATTCCTGGGAACTGAGGCCAAGGGGCACGGAGCAGCCCAGGCCCGTGCTAATGACCTGCCTAAAGACTCGAGGGGCATACAGACTGTCTGCTGGGGGTGGGCCAGCTGCCAGACCTGCCTGGAACCTGCTGGGGACACCATCATTTGAAACAGCTCCAGTACAAGCTCGGGTCTTCCTAACTGTTCACTGGTTCACAGACAATCAAAGCGAGCTTAAAATGATAGAGATGCATTAAACGCCTTGTCCATAGACCCTGAAGGAGCACTTAGGCAGCTAGATGAGTGACCTTCCTGAGTTTGGGAAATACCCTACTTTTAAAAGAATGAGAGGCCAAGATGTGAGCTGGTCTCTTCTGTGCAGAAGCTTTTTATGAGTATTCAGACATAACACCTCACAAGTTTTCTCTTCTTTGGTGAGAAGTTCTTTATTTTCTTTTATAGTTTTCATCATGTTATGTGTAAATATTACACATTTAATCATTGCTTCTGTCATCTTCCAAGTCTTCTCTGACTTGAACTCAGTCAGAACTGGATTGTACATCCCAGCTGATGTTTCAGCAGAGTGCTTTATGGATCTTGCAGACTAGACACCTCTTTATATGCACCAGTGTGGAATGTGTCTTCTTTGCAAAAGAATGGGGCTGTGGTTCCATAGATCTTCTCCTCATCCAGGGATCATTAAAAACTGAAGGTATCTCTTCTCAGTTCCAGTGTAAGTGGTGGGACCAAACTTCTTCATGTAGCTTTAATCTCACTTTTGTTCTTGGCATTTATCTAAGTAAGAAAAAACTTTTTTTTTTCACAGATAGTTATGCAAGTTCTCTTCAGCTAAGCTGCTTATCATAACAAATGAGTAGCAGCTAAAAGCATGCCTATTGTTGGAAGACTCTCTTTTTGTTTCCCAGAACGGTACCTATCATCGGCTAAGCTTTTTCTGCTACAAAAATGCTTAATTATTCTTTCAGTAAAGGCTATCTCTGGAAAAATTCCATCCCATCAGATGAAGGTAATTATTACATAAATCCAAAATATGTGCTAAACTGATGAGGAATGTAACACACCAGTACAGCAGAGAAATCTGTAGCGATCAATAACTCCAGTGCCAAACCAGCTATAGATCAGCAGGCTTTCTTTTGATATAGGAGTACTGAGCCCTGCAAGTCATGAAACAGGGGAACTTGGAAATGAAAAATATTTGTGAAACGCTTCAAATTTTTGTCTGAATACTGTGCAAATGTAAAATCCTTAACACAGTAAAGTGCTAGTAAGGTGTACTTAGTAGGTACAGAATAATCGGTTACTTATTTTAATTCATACTAAATTTATAATCCTATTTAATCTCACTTTACTAATTCTCAGACAAGAAAATGGGTTTACAGTGGAGCTACATAAAAGCTAACTCTAAATTGTACCAGAAATAGCTCTGAAGATCAATGGCTCTCCGAGGTGACCCCAATTCCTGACTGTTGCCCTGCATTTCCCCATTCTACCTCTTGGCAAGCCCACAGCTCTGGATACTCACCCTTCACTGCATAATCTGTGATCTACTCGTTAATAGCTATGAGCTGTTGTAATTATTTTGAGAATTTATCCAATTATTTTTTAATAAAAGGGGAAATACTACGTAAGGCAAGTAACCAAGAAATGTGCATCCGAACCAAATTTGACCTGGTTTGTGAATCTTGCTTGGAATTTCTTGTTCACAATTCTCATTTCTCTAGCCTGGGTGTAAGAGTACCAGAAAAACTCAAATGTGAGCATACCTGCTGGCTCAAGTTCAGCACTAATGCAATACTAGAGAAGGTCAACGTCGATGAGGTTTCAGCAAATCTTTCGGCTCTGAAATGGTACCATGGGTATTCTTAAAATAATATGTAAATAATTTCTAAAATAACCTACTCTTTCCAACCGACCTTTCCATCAATTAAAGAACATAACACTGGCATTCATTTTTACATTTAACAAAACATTTTCGACACATACTAAGGAAAAAAAATCTTTCCTAGAGATAAAACTTTATTAAATTCTGGAAACTCTCACAAAAGTGATTGTTGATGTTTGAAAGGCAAACAGCCCCCTGTATTGAAGATCTCCTAATGGAGAAAATGTTCCGAGCTAACCTTCTGCTTCCACTTCTTTGCCTTTACTTCAGAGCTACCATCTCCCAGGCGGAGGACCGTGTGGCTGGACCGTGTTTCTAGGGCAGGTGAGTGTGCTTGTGGATGCGCATCCAAAGCACCACGGGAACAGCGCCAACCCGCAGAGGAGCGCATGTGGTGTCCCCTGGAATCCATCGCCCCTCTCAGCATCTGTTCGGGACTTCAACCACGAAGTGGTGCTGTTGCAAAAGGTAACGCTTGATGGGGAGCAGCAACTGCTGCCATCACCCCGGGCGTACCTTCGCCCGGTACGATTTTCCTCCATTTACATACTCACCGGCAAATCTTCTCTATAAATATTCATTTTCAACATCAAACGCCATTACAGTGGTGTCTGTTATGATGTCGAGGAAAAGACACATCTTCAAAGTTTGTAGAATGCTACATATTTGAAGTCTGATCAAGTGCCTAATTAATCAGATCAATGTCTACTAATTATTCCAATTAAAATCCCCGGAATTTGAAGATGACATTTTACAGCAGGCTCTGGGTAATACTTCAAATTCTTCAAGACAGAGACTTTTTCAAAGTAACTTTTTTTTCCCCCGTGTCAGAACCTCAGATCCCAATGACAACACGTGAAGCAAGGTGACCGCCTGGGAGCTTTATTGTTTCACATCAAAAATTCAGAAACATGTGGAAAGTATAAAGAAAACCCCACACTTGTGCTAAGGGTTAGCAGTGAAAAGACCCAACCACCCTCAGAATAATAGATGAAGATGTAAAACTGCTTAGAAAAAAAAACACCAGCTTCAGAACAACAGAAACGTCTTTAGAGGAGAGGTTGGAAAACTGCAAGGACCGAACATAGCTGTGAAAACACCCCGTCTACGGTACTTTTTACAGTGCGCACGTGTTTGTCAGGATTACGGTGTCACATCCCAAATTGCGGGGCGTCTGATGGCCCACAGCTCCAGACACAGCCGCAGGACAAATCCTTCACCTCCTGCAAAGCGCCAGGCTCTGGTGGGTTTGCTTCCCACCAGAGGTGGGCAGCCCCGCTAACTAGGACACATTTACTCGTAGCCTACTTGCTTTACTTTTTTTTTCCTTTTTCTTTTTTTTTTTTTTTCCTGGGCTAGCTGCAAACGAGAAGTTCCTGGGCTAGGGCTGCCTGCAGATGCTTAACCCTTTGCCCACCTCTGGAGGAGCACTCGGCAGCCACAGAGCAGTTTTGTATTCCTAGCACTGGTTGTCTACTCGGGAGATTACAAGCTGAGTAACATTTCAGGCATTTCTCAAATCTGCCTACAGTGCTGGGGCTGAGGGGCGGGACGGATTTAATTCCGATTCCCTACTCTCAGCTGAAAGAGCTCTAAAATGGATGGAAACAGCATTCAGCCAAATGGCAAAGACAAAAAGGCTCTAGAGTTGATCAAGGACGGAGTGGTTTTTTAATTGGCAGAACAGCAAGTTTAAGTAGGGAATTCTTAGGAGGCAGTGGTAGGAGATGACTCTTTCCTTCTCCATCTGGGCAGTGAGAGGTGATAAGAGACTCAGGCAGAATTTATGAAACAGATACAATTTGAAGAGTTCGAAATTCCCTTAATAAGATTACTTCATGGTTGAAAAAATTCAGCTAAAGGACAACCACAACAAACAACATTGACTGCGTTTCAATCCACGGTGGAAAATATTTCAGTAAATCTCTGACAGCTATCTTGGTAGATTAAAATGTCTTAAAGAAGATGGTACAATGCTTTGACAGCTTGAGAGGGCTGATCATCCTCGCACAGGGAGGGGAAAGAAGGAAAAATCCTTGGTTAAATAACAAAAGAAAATTTATGAGCTAGTAAAGGAAGTACTCTTTAAGGAAACGATCTGGTGACTTCAGATTTGAAGCGTTGTATTGTATCTTATACGACCGCGTTCTCATGGCTATGACTTGCTCAATTATGCCTGAATCAAACAGAAAAGAAAGATGACTTAAGCATGTAAATTTAGAGGGAGACTTAGAGGCACGCAGCTAAATTTATCAGCCCTCTCTGCGAGCGATCACTCTAAATAAAAAGTTCGGAAACCAGTCGCCGCTGGTTGCTGATGAACTTTCCATGTTTTTGGCACTTGCCGTCCTTTACTTAATGGGCTAATCTGCAAATCAAAACAGGAGGAATATCTGGCCGCAAAGCCATTCTAAGGTTTGTTCTTAACCGCGGGTATTTCCCCCAACACTTATTTTTGCGTCACGGGGGGGATGGGGACTACAAAAAATAAATTTGTTTGAGTGTGGGGAGTAACATTTAAAAAACCCAACAACAACAACAACCCAAACACCACCAAGCAACCAACCAACCAGGAGAAGAGAGCGAGCAGCGGCTGATGGCATTCTAGGTCCGTGTCTCGAGTTCACCTGTTTTCCATGTCCTATAATGACTTGGGACTGGGGTAAGAATAGCAACAGAGGCTGGCAGGGAGCAAAGGGTGTGCGTGTGGGAGACGGAGCCGGGGGAATGAGGCTGGGGGGGAGGGAAGGGCGCGGAAGTGGATGGACCATTGGAGTGCAAACCCAGAGACATTCCTGCCATCAAGTAGCTGGCTTCTGAGAGGCGCAGTCCGGAAGAGACGGTTGTGATTTAACAAAAGAATTCTCTGCAGTGTTCCCTGGTGCTGATACTGTTGTTAATAATATGAAAAGATTTGGCCAGGAAGAGGAATAAAACCGTCAACTGAATTAAAAAAAAAAAAAAGAAATAGGCACATAGCGGGTGTTTTTTTAATAGCCCGGGGTGGGGGGTGGGGAAATGACCTTTACGATAATTTTGTCATTTTCAGAAAAGTGCTTCATTCTCTGAAATTCCCCAAGCAGGCAAGGTTATTAGAAATGGTAGGTAGGGAAAGCAGAGCGTGGCAATAAAAGGGTTAATCTGCAGCGCACAGAGCCATCTGGCTGAGCTGGTTTGTTATAATCGAGCAGATTATGTTCACGGGACTCAGAGTTTAAGGCTCCTCTCCCATAGAGCAACTCTGCACAACCCAAGCGGACCAACTTTGGGACTTTGAATGAACATATTTACATCCACCTTTCTCTTCATGTCGACTTTTCTGGAAACATTCACACGGATGCCATGGTTACTCCTACCACGGTAAGGGAAATTTGACGTTTTCTAATAGGGTCCTAAGAGGGCGGGG
>JANHFX010015439.1:13066-82847 GCA_027560015.1 Chloroceryle amazona | reverse complement strand
GTCAGGTGTGGGGAGACTTGGTCGGTTTGGAAGGGGGGTCGGGGGGGGGGGGGGGGGGAGGGGGGGGGACAGGGGGTTCCTTTAAAGAGGTAGAGTGGGGGGGGGGGGGGGGTCTTGTAAGCAGTAGATGTGTCCCGAATGTTGCCTTTCCTATTGTGCCTCCTCCTTCCCCCACCCTTACTTGCCCCGTGGCTTTCTTTAGTCCGGAGGTTTCTCTCTCCTGCTCTGCACGCTGTTGTTCGGGTCCCTGGCAAGAAAACAGCACAGGAGAAATATGAGGTGCTAAAGGAATCTGATTCAAGAGGCAAAAGCAAAGGAGACTCTTGGTTTTACTTTAAGAGGGAAACCAGCAACTTTAGGTACAACAAAAGGGGTTGAAAATCGTGAGCGTGGATTGCAAGAGCCAGCATACGTAGCATGCTTGCCCTCGGGGAAAGTTAGAGCCCATGACAAGCAAAGTCAAAATTCCTAATTTCTAGACCTCGCTTGTCTCAGGTAACTGATTTCGCTGCAGCTTTTTTCCTTTTTTTTTTATTTTTTTTTTCGGTTGGTTGTTTTGTTTTGTTGTTGGTTTGGGGTTTTTTTGTAATGTGCCAGACACTGGAAACCCTGCTCATGACCTTTGCATCAATCCCTATTTCTCCTCACACCCAAACACTAAATTCTCTGGGAGGATTTGGAGATCAAAGGATTCCCTGCACATCTGTGTCTAGGTGAAAAAGATACACTCGGGCTGTGCTAGGATGGCAGGAAAACTATTCTTACGCTGCAATTTCCAGCGTTTGGTAAGTGCCTTCTAGGAATGCAGCACAGGACTAATCAACACAGACGCACATATAGAGAGGAAAATAGAAAGCTGTTTCTCATCTAAGCAGCTGAAATGCAGCTTAAAGCGTCAGTTACTGGCGAGTCCTTATGGAGACTCCGAAGTGCTATTAGCCAAGAGGGGAAAAAGTCCATGAATGGTTTAGATGGTTCTCTGATCAGTTCTTAATCCTTCATTAAAATAAACGGGAAAGCTCTGTGTTGGTCCTATCTCTTGAACTATAAATATGCAGTATCCGGAGAGATGGGTATTTTGGATTGAACAGGGCTGCTATGTGCACATTCTCTGGTTCCTATATTGCAAAACCAGTTATTTAGAGATGACTCTGTGTGTTTGAGAGGGGTTGCTTCCCCTCCTCCTTTTTAAATAGACAGGGGTATGTGCTGGATGGTGCCGACAATTGTTACGGGCTACAACCTTTCAGAAAGTACTCTGCTCTTAAGCTCCTGTGATTTGTTGCATGAGAAGTGCAAATGGTATGTCAAGTTTGCCTTTACGTTGTGCCTTCAGGAAAGTACTCTAGACAAATAGGAGAGGCATTCTCAGGCACAGAAATACCCGATCTGTGGAGGAGGGGTGCAAGAAACACCTCTAAACAAGATGCAAGAAAAAGGAGGAAAAAAACCACCACCTCGTTTTGTGACAAGGCAGACAAAAGCAGTAGAGAATGGAAGAGAGTTCGGCACGGTTCCAAGCTACTAGTAGTAAAAAGGCTGGTCTTAGATACACGTGTCAGTACCAGGAGCTCTGTGTGTGAGCGAGGCAGGGCGAGGGAAGGAGATGGAGGAGAAGGAGATGGGGGGGGAACTGTTACAGATTGAAAATAAACCGGTGTGTGTTAAGTGCTGTGTACTGGGGTAATAAGGGCAGGTGAGCCATGCAAAGGTGGGCAGCTTAAAAGGGGAACTGGGCCGGGTCAACTGGATAAAGAGGGTCTTCGTGGGTGGAAAATAGTCCGGGAGCTCAGAAGGGGAAGTAACACTTGGGAGGGATGGGAAAAAGTGCAGGCTGGGTGAGGATATGAAAGGGACATACAAAGATGCTGGGGGCTGCAAGGGGGAGGTAGGATATGGAGTGGGAGTGGAGGAAGAAAGGTGAAAGCCCGGGGCACAAAGGATGTTTGGAGGAGGAAGGAAAATGTGAACTATTGTCTATTTGGAGAAAGGTATGGAAAATAAACAGCTACATGATGCCTGGGGGGGCGGCGTCTAAAGGAGACACCTTTGATTCTGTCAAGAAATAGATATGAGGATGTACTTGTGAGGAAGGTGTTACAGTATGAAAGGGAAAGCTTGTGTGGTAATGGGAATACATGCCGAGAAGAGGAATGCAGAGGCAAAAAGGAGCTGGATGGAGATAGGGTATGGTGATGGGAAAAGGGCAGAGTGACCTGTAAAGGTGTGTGAGGGGGTAGTTGCTTAGAGAAATTTCAGAGGAGGTTGGAAGCCAGCTGGAACGTGCTGCCTGTTTGCAAGGGAGAGGCAGAACTGGGGAAAAAGCCATGAGAACGTGCTGCGAGGACACACAAGACAGTGGAAATCATGGGACAGAGTCAACTGTCACAGCGCTATGAAGATATGGCAGGTCTTGAGAAGCATGAGAATGGGGAAGAAATCGGGAATGTAGGAGGCATAGGCATGAAATTAAGAGCTAGGGGGTTTTAAGGATGACTAGGTGAAAGATGATTTAGAAGGGGTATAGGGCAAAAGAGCTCAGGGTGAGAGGAAATCTGGGGTTGAGTTACTTTGTAGGCAAATAGAGAAAGTAGTGCAAAGGTGCAGGAGTGGCTTGGCCAGCAGACACAGAGGATGCCTCCTTACTGGGTAGTTGGGATAACAGGGGGGCAGAACAGGGGAAGCAGTGGAGGAAAGGAATGGAAAGGAAGGAATAATGTGAGGTATGTGGGAGGAGAAGAACACATACACCAAAAAAAAGAAAAGGGCAATTTTCTGTTAAGGGAGACATCACAAATTTGCTTATGTTTCTGTGGTAGGTACTGGCTATGTGAAACAGCAAGAGGGAATGGAACAAATGTGCTAGCAGAGACATGACTAAAGATATGAAGGGGTGGGAGGAGAAGGAATGAGAAGGATAACTACCTGGAGGGCTGTATAAACCACACGGCTGCACTAAGGTCAAAAGTAAAGTGTGAAATGTGTGGGGAGGTGAGTGCAGTTAGGAGCAGCAGGGCTTGAAGTGGAAGTGAATGGGAATGACAGTTTGTGTTGCAGGGGGTGAGAAGCTTAGCGTGGGTCGACACTCAGTGGTGTGTAAGCGAGGAAGTTACCTGCCAGTTTGCGTCTGCTCGTACAGGCTGTGGCAGGGAAGGTGAAAGGGGTGAAAAGTTGTGTCTGATAAGAGAGAATTGTGCACACAGCATACTCCGAGCAAATGAAGTACCGGTAAGGATTGCAGACCTGAGTGTGGGGCCTGGGAGAAGGGAAGGAGCTTCTGGGGGAGGGAAGAGTGATGAGGAGTGAGAAAAAGTTTATGACGGCTTAAGCCACCTGTAGTTATCTGCCTCTTAGTTTAAGGGAGGCTGTCTGAGCGTGCAAGGGGCTGTAACGGCAGCCTGAGAGCAGGCTGGGAGTTAAGTGCAAGGGGAGAGCACGTAGGAGGCACAGGCAAATGCATATAGTCAGGGATGATGGGTGCACACCTATGGGATGCTGGGGGTGTGTGCAGATGTGTTGTCCAAAGCCGTGCTTTCGTGACTGGCAGAGCCGTAGTGGGAGGTGTGTGATGAGAATGATCCAGCTGGTCTGCAGAAAGACCCTGAAGTCCTCGAGGGGGCCCATAAGAGTCCTGGGCTGCTGTAAGGGATGTGTGGCTGTGTGGAAGCTACAAACTCGCACCCAGGAAGCCGTGCTGATGTGTAAGGTGGCTATTGGAGACCGACTGGAAGAATCACGTGTCCACTGCGTTTGTGGTACAACTCTCTGTGTCAAAATAAGTTATGTAAGACACACAACAGAGGTGAGTTTCGTGAGTGCTAAGAAGCAATGTTTACATCGAGAAGGAGGGTAGGGAAAGATGACTAACTGAGAAAGTGGTTTGGTGCGTGGGTAGCTATAGGACCGAGCGTGCACTAGATGTGCTTGCTTTCTGCGTGATGTGCACAGCAGGCAGACTCTGCTTTGGAGATTTTGCAGGCTATCCCTGAAGAGCTACAGAATAATCCTGAGAAAACCCCAGAATATCTAACTAAAATATTTACACCAGCTTCCTTTAGAAGCATATCAATGCACCTTATTTTCATGCCTCGAATCTTCAGTGTAGTATGCTGGCGGAGAGATTTCTCTGGGAGTAGGAGGTTGTTAATAGAGCAGTTGGATGAACAACCATTGGCTTGAAGTAGACATAGGGAGGACAGATGTTAGCCAAAGGAAACAAGAAAGGACTAGCATTCTCCGTGGCTTGAAGCATTACTGGAGTGATGGAAGGTGGAAAACATAGGATACATCTTGGGTGTAAGAGAGAAACACTAAGAACGTATCTCCCTCAAAACAATTGCGTATATTGACAACATCTGTTCCTCAGATCTGTTCTACAAACATCTTCAGATTGTCCAGCTTGCTTAGGGCTTTAGGGTCGTCTTAAGCACTGTCCTACACTGGGTAGGGAAGTGTTCATTTCTACCCATAGCTGAGCAGAAGCTTGAGAGAGATCCCGCAAGACTTGCACTGGGAGAAGGCAGTCGGATCACACTCAACTGTCAGGCTTGAAGGCTGAAGCCTCTGAGCCCAGCCCTTATGCATGAAGGTTCACGGATCCCTTTCTGGTTTATTCCAGGGATCGATTCCTGCCAGAAAAAATGTATCCTATAAAATTCTTAGTTACTATGCAATTAGTTCTTGTGCAGCCATGGGCTGTCGGGAACCTGTTGTCCCACTTTATGTGCTGGTTTCCCACTGCAGAGTCCAGCTCAAGCTCTTCAGCTGCATCACTTTTCCTGGCCCTGGTTGTAGTCAGTGGAAAGCCCCTTTCTCCTCTGGTGGTGGTGAACGTCCCACCGTGGCAGGCTGCAGGTGGTGGGGACAGTGAAGCGCTTGTCCATGAGGGGGAGATGCACAGCCAGCAGTCCCAGGCACTGGGATTCAGCGGGGCTGAAACCACAGACTGCAGCCTGCTCACCCACTGCCACCAGCGCAGCCCAGGATACTGCCCTGGCTTCCTCCCCACTAACCACTGAGAAAACAAACAGCAAACGGCAGCATCAGTCTGACAGCTGTTGAGGGAAAAGAAAGGGATTGATGGGTACAATTAATACTGGAGTGTCGCAGGAAGGGGATCAAAGCATGAGCAACCAAGCTGCGCTCAAGTGCGAAGAGCGTGGGGTATTTGTGCCCGCCTGGACTCCTTTGTAGCTGTGACACAGCCAGAGAAATGTGTTTGCAAGGGCTGGAACATCTGGGTGCCCTGCAGGTCTTTGCTGCTGGGGGCCGTGTGTGTCTCCTTGTGGCGACAGGGAGCGGGCAGTGGAGAGAAGAGGCGTGTGGGTAGGGATGCCAGAGGTGGAGGGCAGCTGTTTCTGTGTGGGAGACAACCAGCTCTGTTCGTACATCTGTCGCTGGGGGATGTGGGGATAAGTCACTTTCTGAGGGGACAGATGGGATGTGCGTGTGAAGAGACAAGTGGTACGGGTGGATATGGCGTAGTTTCAAGGTTGTGAAATGAGTGCTAGAGGAATAGAGAGCTGCACTCCTGATTGTATCATAAGCCTGATGTCCAGAGGGGAAGGGGACTCCTCCCCGGAAAGCCTCAAGGAAGATTGTACTTCCCAAGGAATTAAAAGAAAACCCCACCCAAGCCCTCAGTTCCGTGTAAGATTCTCATGCTCTCCGTCATGTGGTACAAACACCTCGCTGCGTGGGCAAGCTAAGCAAGGTGGCCCTTCCCTTCAGAGCAGCAAGCGTTTGGAAAGGTCACAACAGGATCGGATACTCCTCCCTCTCATCTTTCTCTGCATTTCCCTCCTTCCCACCTCTACACTCACACACCCCAAAGGGCCTTCCCCCATTTTTCCCTATTTTTCCATTCACTGGATTCCGCATTTGAAATTCCCCTCCGCGGGGATGTGCGATAAAGACGCACGTGAATGAGGACGCTGGTGCGTCAGGGAAGGTGGCGTGCTGTACCTGTTGAAACAAAGTGCATTGGTGGTGATCTGCAGCTCAGAGAAGTAATGTATTGGCTGCATTTCAATGCACGTGGAAAAGATAGCTGGTAATTCCACGTTTCCATCAGGCAGTGCTAGGAAACCAGCGTGCAAGAGTCATTGCCACTCTGCCCCTGCTTCAGAGGGAGTCACCCCTTGCCTAGACATTTAAATGTACAGATTCCATAGCACAAACTCCATCTGTGTTATCTGTTCACTACTAATCTGTACCAGAGGTGATGAAAACACCCTCGGAGGACTGCTTGCATCCTACAGGGTAAGATTTGCAGCACTCCTCCAACTTTTTCTATGCTTCAGCTGCATGTGTCGCCCGTAACAGAAGTACAGTGATGAATGTGCTGCTTCTCAGCTGCTCCTTCACACCTCACAGCAATAAATTCCTTTATTGGGGGTTTGTCCCTGCTTTTTACATGTTTTATCTTACATGAGTTGAGCTAGCATTTGAGAAAGTGTTAATCTGGTTAACTCAGATGTATTTCTAGGATATGCCCTACAAAAATTCACCCACATTTGCCAGGAATCTAAATTGAAATCCTCACAGGTAACTGGCAGTTAGCTGGAGGGTTACAGAAGAAGTGCATTGTACTCTACAGGGATGTTTAAAGGCTCATCTCCTCAGAAGTGAATTCAGGTTGTGAGTGTCAAATTTAAATCCAACAGCTGCTTCTGAATAGCTCTGTGGTTAGACAAGTTCTAAGATAGCATCCTCTCCTGTGGCTTCTGCCTCAGCAAGGAGGTGGACAAGCACGCTTGTAAGATGAAAGCAGCTTGTGTCCCCTTGAGAGATGGGATTTGGACAGTATTTGGTTTCTGCTCCAAACCCAAATCAGGTGTTATGGTTCTTGGCTATCAAATATAGACCTCAGAGATCTGAAGGAGGCATTTGACCAGTTTTCCCAGTAGGATGTGTTTGAGGTGAACCTGTAGTACTACTGTATGCTGAGACCTGTGCTGAGCCTTGTTTCAGAAATACTAAATGATAATGACAAAACTGACGCCTCGAGGGAATAAAATATATAATGTATCAGCTGGGGGGGAATTTCTTTAGATGCAAAGGCTACAGTGGAACTATCTAAGAAATGCTGTGGGAGAATGTGGAAACGTGTCTCAGGGAGTCCTCTCTCTGCCATTCCCCACGCCTTCCTGCCCAGCCTTACTGCGTGAGTGGCGTGCACAAAACCAAGCTGCAAGGTAGCAGCAAACATTAAGTCCAGTGACATCACCTTAGAAAAGAAGAAATGCTACCCTACCCTGGATTATGTAACAACATATCCCCCAACATTTAGAGCAACTTTCCTTCCTTGTTAATGTTTGCTAAATACATTTGACGTGAGCTGTCCTTTGCTTAATCCTACTCTTTGTTTTACGGAGTGCGTATGATTTATATTTTTTTATCCTTTAAGCTTTTTATTCTATTTTTTTAAATTACGTTTGTTTCAGTTTTGCGACCTCCCTCAACTTCATCCACATCTTTGTGGAACTAGAACATCCAGGAATAAAGGCAGTGTTCCAAAACCAGATCACTTTCATCTCTTTGACTACCTCCTGTAATTATACTGACTTTTTGCGCTCTCTAGTTCTCTCTTCCCTTTCTCTCTTCTACTATAAAAGATCTTCTATGTAATAAATCGAGCACTAATTTATTGTTTAAATTGTGGCTAGCTAGTTTTCAATATTCTGCTTTTCCAGCTTCCTCCCTGACATTTAATATAGGTGCTTTGAATTGATTTTCCCTACACCTATCATCTTAGGCTTTTCCCCTCTGAGTCTCTTATTTTCTACCCATTTTTCTCTGCCCTATATAACATTTTTCTTCTATCCTTTTAGTCCTTTCTATTCACTCACAGCCCGTTCCCTCTCCGCTGTTCTATCTTTTCCAGCTGCACTCTGTAACGCTTTCTGACGGCTCAGTGACACAGCTGAGAAGTCTGGTGGTTCACCAGATGCTGCCTCAACCTCAGGAGCCATCCCACCCCTGCCTCGATAGTTACAATTTACCAGAATCCTGGTTTATGGCTTACACCCAGTTTTCAGAGCAGATTTGTTTTGCAGAGTCGATGGGGGACATGTACAAGCTGAACATGTAGATGTGTGGGGCTGATGAGTGCGTGTTTGAATGGAAGAGCAGGCACCAGTGTGTGCCCGGGCTGTGGGAACGCTGCATCCTAGCTCTTCATCCTCCTCTTTCTGGTCTTCCTAGCACTGTCCTTGCCTTCCCTTTAGGCCACGTAAGGCTGCCGTAAGGTCTCTGGTTTTTGCATTGAGCAGCTCGTTGCCCCTCTTGGACTTGTTCTGCAAACTTGTGCCTGTTTTCCTACCAGGGAACAGGAGCAATGTGACTCACACAAGCAATGTCTGATCACCAGCTGGGCTCCTTCAAGGTGCTCCTGCCTCTCCCTTCCTGACTAGCAGGGACCCCACTCACCTGCCCTCTACTTTCAGTTCTCTCTTACGCACCAGTTTCTTTTCTAGCGTGGGGAAAACACCTGAGTTAGACTGGAAGAAGTGAGAACTCTCGAGACGTTGGACAAAATAAACTTTTTGTAATGAAAAATAATAAGTAAAAGAATTTTTAATCAGATGAGCAATGCATATTATTAAATCACCTATTATACACAGGGACTGCCTAGCAGTTTCTTCAGACACACAGCAAGCTGAAAGCAGCTGTAGATAAGAGCTCTTTGGCATTAGTGCCGATGGGAGCTGTCACATTTTTGCACCTAATGGCCCTAGAGCCCAGAAAACAGGATTTTCACAAGCAGAGCTGACACTTCTTTTCAGAAGTGGATGGAAGTTTTAGCATCAATACTAACAGAAGCACAATTCATCCAGTACTAGGGGGATCTGAAAGCCCTACAAACTAGAACTCTTTCACATATTCCTGACCTTGTGAATAAGAATGTGAACACTTACACTTTACAAGACTGCGTGTTGAAGAGGAGTCAGTCTTTCTGCTGGGGCTTCTGCGGGGAGTACCACCATCTGCCACACGCATCCCGCAGTTCTTCTGTCTGGCAGCTGCGCACAAAACACGAGGCAAGCCTCGCATGCCTCTGCTTGACACCATATTCTGGCCCTGCTTTCAGGTGCGACCTGAAATTCAGCCCCGCAGAGGCTGTGTGCTGGTGGTCTAGAGGGGCTGGTACAGCCTGGGTGCTTCGGTTAGCAGATTTGCAACAGACAATTTTATGGAGTAAAACTCTTTCCCAGATAGATAGAAGACATCTCACCACACTGGAACACCTTTAGGAAGCATTGCCTTGGCGTGCCTTTCCTCCTGAGTAGGCTCTGTATGTACTTGGAGAAAATGCTGTATCAATTCATTAATACAAAAATTATTGCTGAAGGGATCTGGACTGAGACCTTATTTTCCTCTTGAGAGGTTGCATTTTCTGTATTCTCACTGCCTTTGTGAGTTTGAAACACTCAGGAACAGCATTTAGCTTTTGTGTTGGAAGAGTAGCAATTACAGGCTCTGAGAAAACCAAAACAATATAAACAGCACAAGATGAGTTTCGGGTCTTGTTTGTTTGGGGTTTTTTGTGGGGTTTTTGGTAACAAAACAAAAGGAAGACAAAAGCTTCATGGAATTAAATCTTTCCCTCTGAATCTAAAGCTGCTTCTCACATCTGCTAGGATGGGGAGTGGTCTTCCCTGGAACAGTTTGCATTTTGGGGAAACATAGATGTTTTTAAACTCCAGTGGAATAGTCTGACTTGTCTCTTTTTTTTTTTTTCCCCTGTCTTCCCTCTGTTAGGAAATCTTCCTCTCCATTCTGCGTTCTTGTCATAGTTCTCATATGCCTCATTCTTCTGAAATAAAAGCTGGTGACTTCTCAGTGTTTGCTGTCCTTTGAACCACCATTAATCCAATCCGATTGGTTTAGTTGTCCTTTGGTGAGTTCATTTGTTTACCTTAATCTTTCTCTGTCTCTCTAGTTCAGATTGGGCCTTTACTGACTCAGCTGCTGGTGCCAGGTTTGATATCAGCACCTCCACTGAATTCAGTGCATTTCTTTTTGGTTTGTGCAGAAGTAGGAGTCCCCAGCTGGGCAAACGTGGAAGTCCATCTGATTGCAGACCAAATTCTGACCTCAGTTACACCCATGCAATCCCGCTAAAATTAGTGAGACTCTGACCAAACGTTAAATGTGAGTCTTGGTGTGTGTTCTTTAAAATCCATGGATGCAGATCCAAAGCATTTTAGTATGTTAGATCACTGATCTACTTGATGGGAAAAATCGTAGCAAACCCACCTATTTTTTTCTTTTCTTTTCTGGAATTTGCCAGTTGCTCAGAGACAAACCATCCCTTGTTTGCTGGACTAAATATCAGCTGAGTCCCCCTGAACACTGGCGTTTAAAAACCTGTTTCCCCCCCTGCTCCAAACCCTGTCTCCTCGTTGGCCCATCTGTTGGCCGCCCACCAACCAGGAAACTGGTGCTTGCAGCTCCGAAGACAAAGCCAGGGAAGCCTGTTCACCTGGAGCACCCCAGGGATGGGGGCTCTGAAGGTTGCTGGGCTTGGGAGATCAGGTGGAATTCCTCAGAACAGGAGAATTAAAACCAACAAAATCCATCTCCTAGTACTGTATAATGCTTCCAGTGGTCATTTTTATGTTGATATTCTGTGAGGAAGAAGAGAAAGGATAGCATGGTTGAAGATAACATCAATATTTTAATAATCTGTTCTTGGAGATACATCCCTTTCCCTAGAGAAAGGCTTAGCAGCATCTCCCAAAGATAATTGAGGTATGACTGCAGCATGTCAGCAAACTGGACAGAGGCTCAGAAAGTAACTTCAAACAAGCTGGCGTGGCTGCCTGCACAATACAGCACCTTGCTCAAGGAGAGTGTCCTGATCCTCCAGTCAGTGAACAGAACCGCACTACGATAACCAGCTTTATTTGTGCTTTGATGGGGTCGCAAAGCTCTCCAGAAACAAACTGCTGAAAGACACCCTGTAAATTGGTGTTAAGAGAGCCCCACGTGTGAGGAGGCTCAGGTGGAGGAGAAGAGACAGCACCCTGGAGCCAGAAATCTTGGACCTCTAAGGGTCCTCTGAGGGAACTGTGTTAATTCATTAGCAAGAAAAAGGAACGGACAGCTTCTCGCTATCTAAGATATTCAAATGTGTGCACACAGCCTTCCTTCAGCCAGGTCCAGAAATCTGATTATTTTAATTTTTATTCATAAATATACCCAGAAAGTTGTTTATTTTAATTGCTTTCTGAATTTTCTCCTGATTAACTGATATTTCTTAATAACACATGGAAATTTATAGACTACAGAGTAGCATACAAAATGATTTCCTGGTTACCTGGCAGATTTCCATTGATGGATTGCACTTTGTTGGGTTTTTTCCTGTCATCCTCCTGATGAATTTTCTTGAGCAGGCAGTTGCTAGCTCTGGAGATAACTAGCTTAACAGAGGCCTAGTTCTGACCCTGCTTACATGGAAGAAGCCTAATGGATCTCCAGGGAATAAGTTCATCTTGAGGCAGTGAAAATTTAGACCAGAGTCAAGACCTGAGAACTCGACAGAGAAACTATTGCAAATAACCAGGGAAATGAGATTGGTTGTTTCTGAACAAAAAGTTTTCTTAATATAGAAACAGTTTTCAAATCTGAAAAAGCAAGACTTCATCTGAAATCCTGCGCTGAGCTAATGGCAATCTCATACCACTCTTCTTTGTTTACTGATTTGCTTATTTTCTTTATTCTTGTTGCAAGGAGGTGCTGATGTGTCAACTCTGGCTCTTTCCACTTTCCATCTGTGAATTTCATCAGATGAATTGGGCAAAACCTGAAGAATGAAACCTGTTCTGAGCAAATAATCATAGGTGTCCCCACCAGCCTTCCACAAGAATGTGGTCTAGAACAAAGGACTTGAAAAGAATCTCAAAGATCCTTCTAAAAGCCACAAACTGTTTTACTAATTTTATTTTCCTTCCTTCCTTTTTCTTATTGAGAAGGAACAGATGGAAACAGAAGTAAACTCTGCCATCTGGGATGCCTGAAAGATTAGTATGCAAAGGGCCAGGTGTTGAGTTTGTTCAGCACCAGCCTACCTTTGCCAGTTATTGATATCAAAACCTAGTCTTAGTGAGGGTTAAATTATTGATATCAAAACCTAGTCTCAGTGAGGGTTAAATTACACTAAAATGATTTTGGAAACATTTCTTCAGTATTTTTTTCTCCACCTAATTGTTCAACTGTCTCGAAAACTACACAGTTATGCACAAAGCCAAAAAAAATTAATTGGAATTGTTACCTCTGGAAGCACAGGAAATTCTCTGCCTTGGTCTTTCCTACGCTGCATTTAACAATGCAGCCTGGATTCCAGTTACAACCCATTAGCTGGGTCATAGTCTTTTAATACGATGCTAATTAGAATTTATTTATGGGCAATGTTGAATTGTTCTTATAGCAATCTGAAATGGTAATATTGTACTTGTAAGTCTTCTTCAAGGAAGCTCAGAAGCCTGTAATCCATCGTAGCTCGTTTCAGGCTCTGGATAATGTCGAATCCAGTAACTTTTCTGCTTTAGATACTGAAAATTGCATAGGTATATGTTACACTTGTAGACGTGAGTGTACCTGCACACACGTGTGTATTTCCCTATGTGCCCTGACTACATAGAACAAGACTAAAGATGTCCTGCTCCTTACATGAGTAGATTTTCTACTGGGTTTTTTACATTTCAATTATGAGAATTCACACCACCTTTAATTTTAATTTTTTATGATTGCATAGGCAGGTCTTCTTGCTTTAAGCTTTCTCCTGAAGGACATTTGAGCATCATATACCTTCTGCATGCTAACTGGGCTGCTCATACAGCCCCCAGAAAAATGGAAACAACCGACCTGTGTCAACATTCTAAGTTCTGGGAAATCACCGTCACTATTACTGTGCATTTAATATTTTATAGCTTGTTTTTGTTTGTGCTTCAATCTTCCTACTCTCCTTTGAGGTAAACATACTGCATCCATGACTCACGTTTTCCACTTGTGTGTGCCTACCTCTCTTAATTAAAAATAAATAAAATGACAGTATCTCTTGCATTTCGGGACAATCTTGGAATAACCACCGTCACGTAACACTCCTTGGTGCTTTTCCATCATTTCAAGTTTCATTTTAATTTGGGCACAAAAGGAAAATCTGCAAGGTAACCAACACATCCTATTTTCTTCAACAGAAGAAGTGCATGCGCCCTGAGTTTCTTGGTAAATACCCCCCGCTCTGTTTTGCCGTCTCGTTTCTTAGTTGCAAAACAATTATTTCAAAAGCCTAGAGCAGCGTGAGCTGATACCCTTTTTCCATGCATAATAGAATCCTTTAGGCTTCTTTTACAAGTTGGCTCTGATTGCTTGTTGTCAATTTTTTGCTTGGAGTCCTCAGTTTTCTGTCTGCATGTTCCTCTGGATATGTGGTGTGGTAACCCAGTCAGCTGTGGCCTTCTCTTGGTTTCCCTCCAACACATGCAATTTGTTTTGTTTCTGCTGTGGAATCTGGCAAGTTTTCATAGATTTGTTTATTTTTTTTTTATTTTTCCCTAAAAATAAATCAGGAATTTATAATACTTTTTTTTTCCTCAGTTTAATGCTTTTGTGCCCCATTACCATCTATGCAGATAGGGTCCAAAAGCTCCCCTGGAATTGCTTGTTTGCTTGAACAAATCTCAAATATGTCACGTCGAAAAGTTTTATCCTCTTTTATTTTCTTGATATGATGCTGATACCTTTTAAAATGCCTTTTTTTAAAATGTCTTTCCCACAGTCTGGTAGCTGCCTTGATCTTCCTCTCTCAATGCAGTATGAAGCTGCAAATCACCTCTGACTAAGACCTGAAGATGTAAAGACTACTGTTGCTCCTGTTCTTTTTAAATAGCATTCCTTATCTTTGTAGGAAGTCAAATTCTTGTTTGAATCGCTTCTGCTTGACTTCAGGAAGGGTTTGAAGGCCTCTTTGAAGACCTTTGGCATCTTTAGTTTCTTATAAACTTCTTTCTGCTCCTTATATTCTACATATACTCTTCTTTTTCTCATTTTTTTTCCTGTTACAATGCAGTGTGCCTCGATGATGGTTAGATAAAAAAGGGAAAAAGGGTCAGGAAAAAAAAAAGGCATCGCTGCTTCCCTCTCTTGGAAGATGCAAAATGAAACTATCTTTTAGTGGTTAAAATATTTTCTTTTTTAAAATTCTTTTTCCTTCTAAAATTGTTTAGAGGCACAGGGAAAAAAAAAATGGCTGTATCAGACTTCCAAACTACATCTCCAGTAGTGCATTACATAAGCATAGAGTCATGATTGACCACAGCAGTTTGATCTGAGTTGTTAATAAACCAGCTGCTGGAGATGTTATCCTTATGGGACTCAGCCTAGGAGGAAGAGCCATGTCTGTGAATGAATCTGCTACACCAGAATGTTGTACACGGACAATTGCTCTGTAATTTGCTCTTGAGTTTAGGGAAAAGAAAAAAAATTTTAAGAAAATATAAAGGAAATATCTTATTTGATGCAAATCACACAGAGTGAAAAGTTTACTGTTTGGGTTTGAGGTTTAATGGCAGAAATGAGAAGAATATTGCCAAATCATAAATGGAGAACACAGTTTGTAGAGAAAATGTGTTTTACACGAGCACAGTGAGAAATTTTCAGGCAGTTCCATCCCTGGTATTTCTGACTGCACCTGGCTACCAAGCCTTAGACCTTACTGAATAGTTTTCAGTCTCTGTTAATCCACAGTTTGCTTTGAGAGAAACAGGCATAGCCACATCGCATCATTGCCAGGCAGTGTGGTTGGTTGTATGGCTGCAGACAGTTTGCACATCTTTGCTCTCGTGGAGGAGTGCCTGAACTTCTCAAAGTCAGACTAAAAAACTCATCTCCTCTGAATGTCACCTGTGCCATTTTCTTTGGTGATGAGGGGCAGAATATAGAGGGGATGGGAAACTCCCCTGTCTTGTTGCTCTTGCACTGAAGAGTACAGTAGATGATCCTGGCATCAGCCGTATCATCGCTGTGTTCTCACCATATTTATAACATGTGGAGACAATCTGGTGGTGAAAACATCAATGGCTGGTCTTAATTAGTGCTTCCCTCATTGGTGGTACTGCTAGAATCACTTCCTCTCTCCCCTATGATGGGGTTCTTTTATGCTTTTCAAGAAAAAACAGCTTCTTTCTGTGAGATTTAACTGTCTCTGGACACTTTAACTCTTTATAACTTCCTTTGCAGAACTAAATTTTGAAGAGACTACTACCTTCTTTTATAAGGGTGATTGCAATAATGGGTTTTTTGGGGGAAATGCAGTTCCTACTGGTGTTCCCATTTTTTTTGCTTCTCAGCCATTTCCACAAGTCATTGATGTCTGGCTGATGTCAGGGTGTTGGGTCATAGGCTGGACTTGATGATCTTGGAGGTCTATTCCAGCCTCAGAAGTTCTGTGATTCTGATTTCATACTTCATCGAAGAACACGAGCAGGTGAAAGACTTTATGCATCCAAACACTTCCTCATCTAGAAGGGAGCAAAGCTTGCTAGGTTTTAAACTCAGTGCCTTGCAAAAACATGTATTAGAGAAGTGGAATTTACCATTAAGAAAACAAGTTGCAGTTAGACCGTATCTCCCTGGTAGTAACAAAGAAACACCCTTTGCAAAATGATTCCAACCAATTACAGGGAAAGACCTCTCAGGAGCATAGGCTTGATGCTTCCAGCTGCCCTGAATTAAATTATAGTTAAATCTGTACTCCAAATACATGACCTTGATGTTATCCAACAGCTTTAAAAACAGAAGACATGTAGAACTTCATCAGATGATGATTTAACTGTGTTGTTTGCTTGCCTTCCCACTTCATGAAAGGCTTTCAGTAGCTCTGACCCTTGCTATGCTCCCTCCTAGATGTCATCATTCACACAAATACAGTACAATGCTTATGTCTTCACTACAGGATTAGAGTCAGTTATCCACAATCAAAACTGTGTCAACTTTTCCCCAGACTTTCTCTTGGCAGTATCGAACTCCCACAGAGACAAAGTTCTTGTTCCTAGAAAAAAAAAAAATAAAAAATTTGAAACCACTTTATTGTAAAACCTAAATTGTGACTTTAAAACATTTAATTTTTTTTTTTACAATTTACCAGCATGGCCCTGGGAACATAATCTGATTCTGGTTTAAGTGTCTGGTTTTGGTTTAGGATAAATTCTTTTCCAAGTAACAACTACACCAAAGCTAGCTGTGTGTTGGCACTTGCATAAACCCCCCCTGGTTCTTAGGAGGGGTGTCCTGCGCCTGTACTCCTTCCCTGAGCCGCACTCCTTTTCATTCTGCAATGCCTCTGTTTCCTCCTCGCCTCCTGCTCTTTCCTCCCTGCCCTGTGAGCACCTACGCAGTGCTTTATCCCTTTGCCACGGTCTCTGCCTGCTAGCTTGGCAGGAGCCAGCATGTGCTTTAGCTGCGTGAGAGCACTGCCCGTGCTAACGCGCGACCTCAAAGCTGCTGAGCTTGCAATGGTTTTCTCTGGGGGTGAGACGGTCGCTGACCTGAGTGTTGGCATCCACCAGGCATCACAAACAATGGCCAGAAATTAGTATTTTTGAGAATTTTGCACCTCTAGTAGATGGGATTAAAATAAGGGTACAAACTTAGAAGCAACTGTGAGGGATTGTCAGGCAGTGTGATCGTGCAAAAGTGGTCCTTAGCTGAACAGGCTAGAAAGGCTCAGGGCAAGTGCATAGGAGGACTTGTAGGGTAAAGCAATGCCCATACTGCTAAAGAATATTTCTGTTCCACTAAATATGTTTATTTTGTGATTCAGCACAATTTTAACAGTTACTTAGGAGTGACTGGTGGTCAGTCCAGCCTGTCTCTGTGTTGGGAAATTCTGGAAAAGCAGTCACCTCTTAATTATTTTTGTTTTTCTGATGGGTACTTGCCCCAAAATACTTCAAAGATGGCAAAATCAAACTGTTCTCCTGTTTCATTTCATGCGTTGCACATCACACTACTGGAAGCACTTGCTCACATCCTAGACCAAGAGCTGCAGTGCTGACAGCCCAGTTTGTACGGCTGACTTATTTAGTGCCGCTGTGAACCCAGAGATTCAAAGGTTTAAGTGGTGTTGGGTATTGTGCTGGGTCCTGCTGCTGGAAAAGAAATGCACTTTCCTGAGTTCCTGACCTGTATGGCTGTTTCAGGGGGATCAGCAGACCCTGAGAGCTCATAATCATGTTATTGGAGACAACTGGGATCAAAGCTTTCAGACTCTTTCACGCACAACAAGTAGGAACTTGCACTAGCAAACAGCTTTAAGTTGGTAAATTCCTTTTATCACATGATTGTAGGAGAGCGTGCACCTAAAAAATGCAGCCCTCCTCACTGGGCACGTGTGTGCATTGTTTCTCAAGGGCTCGCATCCCAAAGAGCTTGGTGCTACCAGGGAGCACGTTGTATCACACTGTAGTGTGAGATCTTCTCGTAGGACTTCACCTGTCAAACAGGTGCCAGATAAGCGTTCCATGTAGCTGGCCGAGAGTCTTCAGCTCATGGGCTGAAGATAGCGGTTGATAGAGAGTCGGTGTTCACCACAGAAGCAGCCCTGGGTTCAGTAAAATGAACTGGGTCAGCTTGGTCCTGTTTTTAAATCCCTGAGTTCTGCTAGAATGAACTCGCTGGGATAGTTATTGTCGTGCTGAATTCTTACGTTACAAATAATTTGGGGTGGGAATTTGTCAGTGGTCTGCCAATGTCATAGCCACACAAATGCATTCACATATAAACTGTTTTGAATAAATGCTTGAAGGAAGATTTCATGAGCTGTAAGTAGCAATGGATTGCTAGAACAGAGGCACTGCAGGGTTTGACACTCTTCCTTCTTAACAGCAGTGCACTGCTAGAACCTAGCACAGCCTGCTTCATTCATTCATTCCTTTTTCTTTTGTTCTTTGCTTTAATTTCTTGATGTATTTTCAGTAATTCATTATATACTCAGCTTTTGGGGTATAAGCTGACTCACTCATGAACAGAAAATGTTTGTATGATTTCAGCTGGACAGACTTCATCTTCCATGTGTCAGTTGCAAAGCTCTCTTTGGCTTCCATTTCTATATCCCCAAATTTTTGCGGACTCATTGGTATGATGCTCTGAGAGATCGGAAACATTTCTAAACTAAGTGAGGGTAGATTTAGACTTGATAGAGGAAAGAAATCTTTTACAGTGAGGGTGGTGAGATGCTGGAACATGTTGCCCAGAGAGGTGGTAGAAGCCTCATCCCTGGAAATATTCAAGGTGTGTTTGGACAGGACTCTGAGCAAGCTGATGTAGTGAAAAGATGTCCCTGCTCTCAGCAGGGGGGTTGAACCAGATGACCTTCGCAGGTTCCTTCCAACCCAAACCATTCCATGATTCTATGATTTTTGCTTGAACAGAAAACTATTGTCTATCAAAATTGTTTTACCAGTGTTCAGTATACTTTTGTTTTGTTTTGTTTTGCTTTCCATAACCATTCCTTTACGTCCACGCGCTTTTAAAGGAAATTTGGACTTTGAGCCCAGAGTGGTTACTGCAGATTTGTGAAAATGAGCCTCTGAATGGGGACCTCTGGAAAGCAGAGTGTCTGTTGGAGAGAGTGAGGCAAACGTGCGTGCCCGATGCACGTGGCAGCACAGCCGGACATTGAAGCAGTGTGTACACAGCCCAGCCAAGGGGCAGGGGGAGCAGGGCTGTCACTTCAGGGAGGCGTGCTGGAGTCATTGCCCTTCTCCACAAGGAGGGCCAGCAGACCTCTGGTGATACAGGAATCTATGCTGGCAGCAGCTGGAAAGAGCCCAGAGAGGGAAGGGACTCTGGAAGGGTTGCCAGCACAGGCTCCGCAGTGTCCTGCTGTGACTCTGACCAAGTGCTTACAGCAAACTGTCCAGGAATGAGTTCCAGCTCAAAAAAATTAGTCACTTAGCGGAGGTTATTTGGCGTGCCTGTCTGAATAACAAGTACACTGGGGCGGGGGCTGGGGTGTCATACCTAAAACCAGTTCTCAAAGGGTGAAGCTCACCCCTTACAGAGAGCCAATGATGGGCACTTCCACCACATTATGGCCCCTTGTTCTGAGAGCCTCTCCTGAGCCCGGCCTCCTTACCAGTCTCCCAACAGAGTGAGTTTCAGACAGAAGGAGGAAGGGAAATTCACTGAATATATTTCCTTTTTCAGACATATTCATTCCCTACTCCACACCTTAATGTTCTGCCTTGGTCCAGTGCTATCTGGCCATGCGTGGGGGTGCCAGCAGTATCCAAATTTGTGCAAATACCCACAAACCGTGGCTTGCTATTCATAATTTGGCAGTTGGTGTAGGTAGTCTGCCAAAACGAGACAGGAGCCTTATCAGAAGCAGACAGGAAATTCTCAAGCAAATTTGGGAGTTGACTTTTGAGTTAGGAGTGTTGACAGGCACAGATACCTCTGTCTGGCAATTATCAATTCTTTCCTGTATAGCTGCAGAACAAATCCAAGTGTTTTCAGATTTTGACTGGGCAGGAGGTGTGTTCAAGACTTGGTTCTCCAGGGCCATTCTAGTTCTGCAGTTCTGACTCTGACTTTGTCCAAAAGTGCAAGGGTCACATTCCCATGCTCCAGAAATCTCAGAGCAGCATCTGTTGCTCATGAAAGATTTCCACCCAACATGGTAGAAATTTCAAGGCATATCTGAAAAGATTGCAACATTGTGAAGTCTGAATATAAATTCAGTCTAAATGACATTTAATACACTTCCATAACCCTGCCTAGGAAGCATCAGAGGTGCTGCTGCAAGTCAGTAGGCTGGTTTCCCTCTCAGGTATCGGTGCTTTGGGTTTTTTTGTCTTTTTCTCATCCGTGCATTACTTGGCTCTGCAAGACATCTAAGAAGCTATGATCAAGTCTAGTCGTGAGGATGCACATTCATGTGTGCTAGCATCTCGTGTGATTGCTTCAGCACCAGACAATGCATTCAGACGCTAGCAGGAGTCTGATCTGACACAAGGTGAATGACAGTTTATCTTGAAGTGGAAAACTTACTAAATTTCCTGCTAAATTATTCCGTCCCTATCGGCAGTTTGTTATTTCCACAGACTTGGCTCATAAATATTGGCTGTCTGCCTAGCTGGGAAATTGCATTTCCATTTTCAACACCTGCTATGTGCTAGACTTCTATGAGAGGGCTAGTTTTCTGCAAGGGGGGATACTTACGGTTAGTGACTATTGCTACAAAGTGGTTAACACTCATCCCAGTTTTACCTTTCCCCCAAGATGACTTCAGCTTGCTATTAATTTTGAGTTATGTTTGGGATTCTTACTTGACTTTTCTTGTTCTTATGATGTGACCATATCTCATACAGACATGAAGGATTCTACGCTCTTCCTGATAAACCCGGGCTGTGATTTTCTTGGCCAATGTCTCCCTCCACGCCCAGTCTTTCGCACTGTGTTCGTTAGTGGCCATTTACCACGATGCAACTAATTGCATTTTACGGTGCTGTATGTATAGAGGCTGCCCGTAACTGAGCGGATCTGTTGAGGTGTTATGTAAACAGAAGATGGTTTTGGTAATTGTAGTTATACATGGTTTCACACAGTTACTCGTGGAAGCTCTGGGACCATCATTATATATTTTGTTTACCAGATCTCAATAACTATTTTAGTAAGACAGACAGATTCAGGGCTAAATGTATTCTCTGTCAGGCTGGCAGACCTGGATTTCTGCCCATATACAGCATGGTTACAGAACCAGAACGATCTCCGGAGCTTTTCTTACACGATTATGCTTAAATATGTAGATGCTGAACTATTTCCACGCAGTCTTGCCAGAGCACACTGAAGTACCGTATCCTCTTAGTGCTATACACCGTGAACATGTCCTTCCTTGCCTCCTACTTACTCCTACCCAAAGGCTGAGAGCTGCAAGGGCAACCCAGGGCATCCCTTCATAGTCTCCGTAGCTTCATCTTGATAAACAGATGCAGACAGCTGTACTATATCATTAGGATGGCAGAGCAGATCAGTGCACACCTCGTAGCCTAATGCAGCCTAGGATGCTCTTTTCATTGTTCACAGCTTAGAAAGTCCAGAAAGCTTAAACAGGTTGGTCTGGCTGTTAGTTTGGGTTTTTTTTTTGATCCGTTATCTTTTTTCCCAGTGAGTTTACAAAGACAGTGAACTCAGAAATAGTTATGAGTAACTTGAAATAACATATCACAGCATCTTTGTGCAAGCTGGGTCATTTATTATCCATACATTTGAAAACACATTCTCACACATGAGACACATTTCTCTCTCCTCTTGCAGCAGACCCTGAGCTCTCAAAGCAAAAAAGATCCAGTCAATAAAATCACAGACATTCATAACTGGACAGGAGATGACCCCTCTCTTGCTCACAGACTCTTCCTTGTAAATAAACATCTGTTTATCAGTCCTGTTCTCAGTGGCCTCCAGTGATGAAAACTGTACACGTTTTCTAAGCAAACTGTTGCTGTGCTGTAGCATCCATAGCTGTCAGAGGTATGGCCTCTGCCTGCCTGATCCTGCAGCCAAGCAGTGCTGATCTCGCTTCACTGTCATGTAGGAGGGTCAAAAAACTGTTCTGGCATCATCCATGGGAAAACCTACATGGTAAGATCTGGAAAACATGAACTATGACTTCCTTCATGTAAAATACCTTGTCAATGCCATACACATTTGCTATTGAACCATAAAGCAAGAAAATTAGATACAGGCTGCTCGTTGCTATCTCCCTGGGATTCCTTTTCATAGGCAGGCAGGGCCAAATTCACTTTCTGAATGTCTTAAGAACCACCTGAGACACCTGAAACACCTGTGCAAAGCGTGTTGTAGTTTATCAAAGACCAACGTCCTTCTAGAGCAGTGTGCCTTATTGGAGGGTACATTGCAGAATGCCTTTGGACGTGTGAGATGGAAATAGACACCAGTGGGTGAGCACCTGAGTAAAGCCCTAAGCTCTCTGTGACAGCTACAAGGCAAATGGCCTTTACTAAACTGTTTCCTTCTGGGTGAGAGGCTTCTGGAAGTAACTACACTGATTAGTGTGTTTTCTGGGTTCCTATCTTATGTTTTTCCTCGTGAAACAGCCAGTTAGAAACACAGGTTTAAGTGCAGGCCTTTGTAGCCAGGTTGTCTGAGTAACAGGATTTGGCACGAAAGATAACACAAGTCTTCTGGCCAGGTCATTAGTATCTTTTTCTGCATATTATGATCTCTTATTCTCAATTGCCACATTTAACTTCATCCTCAGGTATGCGCTCGAGGTTCTTCTGCATTTCCCAAAGCTTTGGTAGGGTTAGTAGCAGCAGCACTGTGCAAAGCCTCACCTGCTGATTCTCACAGTCGCGTCCTGCAGGCAGGGCTCCTCGCCCTGTGGAGCAACTGTGGAAAACAGAGGCACAGAGTTAAGATGACTGGCAAGCCCTGGGGCAGGAGATTCCTGTTCTTAATGGATGTGTTGCTACAGGCTTCAAGTATGGATTTAGCTTAGTTGATTGTAGAGTAGAGATGAAAATGTAATTTCCTGCCTCCCAGACTGAGGGAAATACACCTGGGAATGAGCAAGACTAGGGAACATGATTATCTGGAGTCCTTGAAAGGGAGGCTAGGTGGCATATAAGTTTTGCTGTGGTGCTTTCCATAGGAGCACATGTATCCATTGTGTTCCTTCCTCTGGACTATGCTAAAGGTTATTGTTGTCCTAGCCTTTATACGGGTCTCGGACATTTACGCATTAATCAGCGGAGATACGGCACTAAACTTTTCCTTGGAACTCCTGCATATTTACTGTCTTGCATGCCATATGTATTTATCATTACTGGATGTTGATAAGAACAAACTAGAAGGAAATATTTAACAGACGCAAACAAGCACTATACTTAGCATATGATTTATATGTTTAAAATGGAGTCCAAATGCTAGTGGTGGGAGCCTTGTAAACTGCATATGCAGTATTATGTTCTGCATCATCGCTTAAAAACGAAATATTAAACATCACTTCCATTTACGTAGGCTACAGTGAATACCTTTGGTGCTTTATGAATTACTGAGGTGTGCTTTTGTGCCAAACTAAAAGCAAAACCCCCTAAAACCAAACACCTACAAGAAAACTCGAGTCTCTCCACTTTACAGGGCTTTTGAGTCAGAGACCAACATGTGCTTATGCCATCACAGCCTAGTCTGGCCCAAGACGAGGCAAAACAAAGCATTGCAGAGTACATGAAAGCAAAGTAGTTCGCTGGGAAATTCCTTTGCCGGTCACTCCTGGAAGGTATGGGAAGTGATCTCCATTTTCAGCCCTCTCCAAATGAATCACTTAGCAGCAATTCAGAAGTTCGGGTCAAGTGGTCTCAGTAGGAGATGGAAATAATGGAAGCACTTTCCAGTGTCATACTTCCCCCTATGACAGCTAAAAGAGATTTGTTTCGTGCGGAACAGCAGTGAAGGAGAGGAAAGGGAGTTTTCACGCAAAAGGAAAGCATAAACAGAGACAAGATTCCTTCAGAGAAAGCAAAGCAAAGGAAAAATAATCTATTTGTTCTGCCCACTCTTAAAGTGAAAATGTTAGGACCTCGTAGACCAATCCAAACGAAGTTACTGGAGAGCTTCCTAAGGACTTTGGTGGAGTTTGGAGTTACACTGACCCTTTGGTGTTTCAGACAGGCTGCTGGCATGGGGGTAGGAAGGATCCAGTCCTGTCCACCTTATTCCAGAAATAACACCAGCAGTTGATCACTGACTTACGGGGTCATGCCCTGCTTGTCCCATGGAAAAAACTGGGTGGGTTTTGTGATGATGCTTACAGTTTTCTTCCTCTGTCCCCTTCACAATGTCTACCAACTGAAAAGCAGGCATAGAGAGCAAGACAGCGCTGCTGAGACTGATAGAAATCAAGAGGCAGGATGAGCTATGCTAGCTGGTGAAGTTATGATGCTTGGGGAGACATGAAGCATTGCTGAGATGGAGTGTTTACAGAAAAAATCCCACAGCTCATATTTGTATTATGTATTTATAAATTCCTGGAACTCAATTTTACAGGATTTTTGATTAATGGCTGTACTGCAGTTCAGCTCCAAGCCTATTGAACTTACTGTACTGGAACTGAGCAAGACATGCACTAGCCAAATATGAACACTACTACTGGACTGTGATTTAAAGGTGGTTCATTGCCCAAAGGCATTGCTGCGGAGGCTCTGCTTATTGTACACGTAGACATCAAAGCTAAAGGAGGGCCTCTCAGAAGCCTTCTTAAAATCAGAGTCAGATATATGTTTGTCTCGTGGAGGTATCCATGGCACAAAAGGTGAAAAACAATGAAAACTCCTGTGATTTCCTCATCAGTTTTACAGCGAGGTAGTTACAGCTCTTGTTGATGTATGGATTTGCCTGATTATATATTTACATCACTTCAGTCACAGTATCCTTCAGGTGAATGTCCAAATGCTCCACTTTCTTATGCTGGTGGTGTGTGCCAAGTGTTCCCACACTGGTATTTGACATCAGTGCTGTTTCTCCCACACTTCAAAGAAGACATCTGTAGTTATGGCTGGCAAATGCCGACTTAATTGTTGATTATCATAAAAATATAGCAAAAGCAGTCTCCTTCTGCTGAGGTGGGAGTCACTTCATTAAATACAGTCCTTATGGCTGTTCTGATAAGTGAGGCAAAACTTGATGTCTATAATCTCTCGGTGTGCCAACTGGAGTCAAATGAAGGTGGTGTAAAAAAAAAACAACAAAAAACCCAAACTAAAACTGGATAAGAAATATGAACATTTGCCAGCAGTGAGAGAAACTTCAACAGTCCCTAGGGTTGTGGTCTTCCCAGATAATGCAGCCTTCAGCTGTAGGAGGTGCAAACTGTTCAATCTCAGAGCTGGAATGTGAGAACAGGATCACTGGGGTATTTCACCCACCTTCTTCTGAAAAATAAAGCAGAAGATTGATAGTTGTTGTTGATAATTCAGATGTTTAGAATGCATGAGGAACGTTTGAACTCCTTTTGAAAATGTAGGAGTTAAGGCAACTGATTCTGTTTCATTTCACTTCATTCTGAGTATAACATAGAGATGAAGCTGCTCGTGAAATTTGGAAACACTCAGGCTGTGTCTGTTGAGAGAATAGACTCCTCTTCCATACCCTGCATAACAATGGCAACAAAAAGCAGTCCACCCCCCTACACCCAGAGTGCATCCTGGAAAACTGAATTTGCAGGTACAAAAAGAATACTGGAGAATTGTTTCTAAGAAAGATTTTCTCCTTCAGTAGTTTAGCCTTGTGTTTTTAAAACCGTGAATCAGTTGCAGTGATGCTGACTTATTAAATAGCCCCAGTTGAAATAAAATGAAGAGGTATAGAGTTGCTGAAATTGATTTAATTACACTTCGCAGCATAACGAGCTTGACATGAAGACAAGGCTTAGTCTGCTTTTAATGAAAACGTTACTAGTTGTTATGTCTACTTACATTTGGATGAATGTCCAATATTGTTAAGCCTAACATATTATACATAGCTGATTAGCGTGATCTATTTGTGGCAGAATGACATCATTTTGTTTTGTTTATACTTGGTTTCTTCAGTACTCATCTTCAGTTAACTTCATTTTTCCTTAGCTCCTTTTCCCTTTGAGCTTTGCAAGGCACAGTGGCTGTCTTTTCCTACTCGGGGCAGTGTTTTGGAAGATAGCTGTTTGGAGTGACTTCTGTGTTTCTTTTTAAAGAAAACCTTCATTCGTCTGTTGAAGTCCTTGGTTTCCAGATGGTTCAAATATAAAGCAGCATTTTTCTTGCTGTGCCACATTTTCTCTTGCACTGCTGTGATGGTTTAGTCACAACTAATGGCTGTCAAGCAAATGAGACCCTGATTTGTTATTTCAGAAGTCCCTGCTGCATGATTTAAGGGTGCGAAGTGGGTCAGCCACCAGTTAGACGCTGCAGCAGACAGCCAAGCTCCAACAGGAGTGACAGGCAGTCATAAAGCTGCCATTTTAATGGGAGAGTAGTGGAAAAAATAGTTACAGTCTGCATATGCATATTTTTTTTGAGAGAGAAAAAATGTCATGCTTAAAAAGGAAAGGCAAAGACATCAAGAGTGTGTTCATATATCTGTAGAGCACCAAGATTTTAGATTCAGATACATTCCCAGGCTCCCCAGGCTAGTAGGAATGATGTGAGGTAGTGTGAGTGTACGAGGTTGTAGTGAGGTGGGGGTCAGTCTCTTCTCTCAAATAAGAAGCAATAGGACAGCAATGGCCTTAAGTTGTGCCAGAGGAGGTTTAGATTGGACATGAGGAAAAATTTCTTCACCAAAATGATTGTCAAGCCCTGGAACGGGCTGCCCAGAGAGGTGGTGGAGTCACCATCCCTGGAGACATTTAAATGCTGGCACTTAGGTACGTGGTTTAGTGGTGTACTTCGCAGCTTTAGGTTAAGAGTTGCACTCAATGATCTTAAAGGTCTTTTCCAGCCAAAATGATGCTGTGCTATTGGAAAGTACCAGAAATTAGAGCTGAGCCAAAGGATTTGGGTGAACGTGGTGTGCAGAAGACCATTCACACTGGATACTTATCCATGAACTAACTGGTGACCCGTGCCATTGTGGGTAGAGTCATGTCGGGGAGTATCAGGAACCAAAAGGGTGGAGGAATCAGAAGTGACCTCACTTTTCAACTCCCAGAACTAACATCTCTGACAGAGTACTTAGGTGAATGCTACAAAGAGATGATAGCCCCCCCTGTTTGATAAAGCTGTGGGTACAGAGGATTTACAGGATAAACTCTGCTCTCCAGTATCTTGACATCCTGTATGGCTGAAAAGACAACAGATTAGTCAATAACAGAGGGATCATCTATTGTCTTACTGAATCATTTAAGTAACTTTCAATAAGTTAAGTATTCCCAAAGGTTTCCACAGTCTTTCCCACATCTTTATCAGTCCAGTTCCATCTCACCGAAAGGAGACAGACTCCCACCGGCTTCCTTTGGAGCTGGATTGATCATGATATGTGCTGCATAGAATATATACAGCTGTTTGTTTAGAAGCCCCCAGATAGCTAAAAGCTTATTAACAAAGTGCATGGGTGCTCCTTAATTAGAATTGGTTTTGCATAAATTATGTCCATGTTATGGTTGATGTTTCTGGCTGTTATAAGCCAGTCGCCAATAAAAATGGCCTAAGATTCTAGGAAGCACAGGGTGACAGTCTCTGATTGTACCACGTAACCTGCGTGCAAGGAGAACAAGGGCAGTCTGCCTTTGGGACCGGTGGAACCACGACCACTTAACACTATTCATACTTCTGATTCACTTCTGTATGCCCATATTTTAGAGCGATACTTTCACTAACATACTTTAGCAACTATATGCCCTTTTTTTATGCCTTCATGTGTGGATTTAGTGTGAAAATTGGAGGCGGGTGCTTTCTGAAACACATTGCAGTGATTCTACACACTAACCAAGAAACATAACTGTTTCTTACAGAACGAAATTATCAGCAGAAGGTAGTTCTGCACAGACTTCACGTGCCAAATCTCACAGTACTGCAGTTTATCTGTGCAGGGAATATCATACCGGATTCTAGCTTTATCGAATCCGCATTCCAGGAAAGCTACGTCCTTGTCAGACAACACAGTCACGGCCAAAATGGATTCTACAAAGCCTTATGTAAAACCAAATAAGATCTGTGATAAAAAAAGTAGCATCTGTGTAACTTACATTAGCAATACGGTCTCATGGTTTACATCAGGAAGCCCAAGTACGTGCTCTGCCATACCGTCAGCAAAACCCACTCTTGCTATCCCTCTGGAGGTAAGGGGTGAGTGGGTTCTCACCTTTCCTGAGCACTGTTCAGGAAACACACAGACCACTTGATCACTCTCTGCATCGGTTATGAGTCTACCAGATCTGCATCTAGCAGTTTCATTTACAAGCTGTGTAAACCCTTATTACAGATACTCCGCAGCTAGGCAAATAGTGGCAAGCGATAACGTAGCTTTCTCTATCTTTTATTTCTAGTTTTTGTGACACAGACGAATGAAATGTGCAGTTGGGACAAATATCTAAATATATTTTTGCCCATACCTGAATAAATGCTAGGAGCCTTGGGTACAAGAACTGGCTTCATCTCTCACAGCAGCTCCCACAACAAATAACAGGCTCTCAGTTTGTACAGCGTACTCAACACTTGCGCTGAGACAAATCTAATTAGTGCTATCATTCCCGTATCACAGGCAGAAAAGGAGCTTTTGAAAGCTGCAGTCAGTCCCCTGTTCCTTCAGAACCACTAAATGCACTCCAGCTACTCCAGGTGACTTTACAACGAAGTGACTCAGAGTCCCTTCAGCAAATACATCTCGGATGAAAACTAACAGGCTTTGTCTTTACTGGTTTCACATTGTGGCAGCTACAAAGTCATCAGTAATGCTACAGGAAAAAAAAAAAAGTTAATTTTAGCAGTGTAAACAACTTCTTAATGTTTTTCCCAAACTTATAAAGGCAATTCCCAGGGGAGTTAGGAACTGAACGCAGGTTAGTGACCTTAACCACCAGACACTCCTTTCTGACTAGCTGGACACTGAGAAGAAACCCTGCAAAATTTCTGGGAACTGTCAGCTTCCAGTTGGCCTCAGCTGTACTTGAAGTCAAGAGCACTCGGAAAGCCACAGCTACAGTCCGTGTGCTGCCGAAACCCGGTCCTGGTAAGACCGTAGATGTGCGTAACATTGTTCTAGAACTGGAGGAAAGAACAGATTTGCAATTTATTGTACATTATTTGGTTAGTTATGGTAGGTTTTTAATTATTTTTGCTATTGCAATAACATCTGGAGGCCCTCATCAGGATCTGGCCTCGCTGCCCCAAGACTGCGCAAGACGTAACTTTTCTGAGTTACAGTGAATGGGACCCCGCAGACTTCATCAAGTAAGAGGAGAGGAAGTGGGGACATGCTTCTGGCATCTGGGGCTGGCAGGCAACCAAGATGCTCTGGGATTGTCCGATGGGCACATGTCCAGTCAGGAGAAGGGCCGTAGCTCGAGGCTGCAGCTGAAAATAAAATCTTCTCGTAAGGTTGCTTTCACACGCAACCCCGTGAGGTGAAATACTCAGCTGCAACGCAGGCACATGACGTTCCTCCTGCTCCGTGACCTCAGTTAATCCAGCCTGTAGGTTCACGGAGCAGGAGAGAGGCCACAGCAGTGTTTGATGAAGACAGGAGTTTGTCCTTCCCTGCTTGGGAGCGATAGCAGCCTCACGCTGGTGCTCAAGGTCTGAAGGAGCTCACGTACAGACGGGCATGAAGTATGACATCAGTCTCCATCCCACAGAGTTCAGAATCCAAGGGGAAAGATTTACCATGTGGCTTAAGAAAACAAGGCAGGGGAGGGGAAAGGCTGACAAGAGAAGGGGTATATTTATGTATGTAGCTGGGTGCTGAATTCACAGACGTGCCCTTGGGCAGTCTATACCAGCAAACATAACAGTAAGCTGTACTTGTAAATATATATTTTTGCTTACTCAAACTGTAAACAGTGATGACAGCTGGGAGAAGAACAAAGATGAGTAGGAGAGAGGACAGATTATTTTTTTTTTTTGAAACTTTCTCATGAAGAAACATATTTGTCAATCTCAGAACTGGTGAAAAAGTGCACTGGCACCAAACCATAAAACAGTTTGTGCGTGACACATGCTGACAATCAAGGTTTGTTGATTTATTCTCACTGAATGATGCTGTTTCACAAAGCATTGGAACATGTTCAGTTAAGGGCCAGATCCTCACGGTGATGCAAACCAGAGTAATGACACCAGTTAATGATGCCGTGTACAGAAGATCAGGCCATCGCGGCAAAATCCAGATGCCTCTATTTTTAGACAAAAAGGATTTCCATGGCTTTTAAGTACTTGTCCCTCACATCTTTTCAACAATGCTGTTAGTCCTTACGATTCCTCTGTAATAATATTATCCTTCAGCCCACTGACTCGCTAGTGTCTAGCAATCAGATGAGTTTCTCCCTCCGTAACAACCACACCGCACGCCCCAGTCTTCCCAAATCCCTGGAAAGGTTTTAAATCAGAATAGTCCAATCAATTACTTCAAGCTGTGTGGAAGGAAAGCCTATTCACTTCAAACAATTAAACAATTTGTGGGTTTAAACATATTTTTTGTTTGTTTATTTCTTTCAAAGTTCAAGGCAAGTAAGCTGTTTTGATCTGTTGAACTGAAAATATTTTTAGATGGTCAGCTTGTAAACTTTTTGACATTGATATATTTTTTCTTGACAAATTCCTGACTTCTAACTCTTTGAGACTCCCTCAGCTTTTGGAATTTCTCTTCTCAATTTTAAATAGTACTTCAAATCCCATTGTGTTTCATTTTTGTAGCTGAAACACGTCCCAGTCATTTAAAGCATTTTGCGACCTTTTGCAATCCCAAGATTTAGCTTTAAGAAGAAACTACTGCTTGTTCTCTGTGTTTCCTTCTCTATGTACAACTCTCCTCACTACAGGTCACTGCACACTCCTTGGCAGCAGAGTATGTGACTGCACTTTGGTTTGGTGGGATTTTAAAATATTTTCTTCTATTTCCAATGCATATTCTAATCTTCTTTATGTTAAAGAAGACTAGTCAGTGAAGTCAGCTTTCTGGGGGGCTTCAACGAGCTGAGAGGGTCCTGCAGTCTACACAGAAAAGTTAGCATGGCAGCAGACATTTCTATGGAGCGTGAAGAGAGGATTGCTCAACCCTTCATGAAGGGCTTTGAACTAAATATCCTACAGAAACAAATCAAGGTAACGATGAAGGACAGAAATACCCAAGAAGTAATTTGTGCAGCTTCTGGTTATTATACAATTGAAGCTGGAATGGAAGTGCTGAGGGTGTCTCTATCCTGAGTTCAAAACACTGAGATAGGATTTTAAGGGGTTTGGCAGTGGAAATACGTGGCCAGAGAGGAAAGATGGGAGCCCTACCTCAGGGGTCCCACTGAGGGAAGTCCAACCAAGAGTTGGAAAGAGGCTTTGGTACCAGACAATCATAAAATCATAGAGCACTTTTGGTTGGAAGGGATCTTTAAAGGTAATCTAATCCAATTCTTTGCAGTGAGCATGAACATTTTTTGCTCAGAGACCCACCCACATAGCGTAAAATATTTAGAACATCCAAATCGCTGCGGAGGTTTCTGTTACAGTTTGACTTTTAGGAGACCCAAGAATCCAACCACAAGACACTAAGCCCCAGTAAAGCAAACTTCACTACCGGTACTACTTAAGGACACATGTTACTGCAGACTGATTTTAGCCACTGAGAACTCAGTGTGCAGTATCTCAGCAGGTCTAAACCAAGAAGGTGCTCTGGCTACTGCTTCCATTGGCTCACTGCAGTCCGACTTGCTGTCACCCCAGAAGCCTCCTGCAGGTTTCGGGCAGGTCAGCTTGTCTCTGTCAGACAGTCTTTCACCTGCAAAACAGCAATAGTTAGAGCAGGATTCAGCTTCATGGGAATATAATGAAAATAAATACTGGAAAGCTACAAAATCACAAGTTTTCTAAAGCTGAGGAGAACAGAAGGAGTTGTCTAGAGCCACAATTCTGCCAGTTGGCTCTGCCAACAAAGCTCTTTAATTGGATAACAGCACATGACAAGAAAGGGGACCTAGCTACCAACAGAGCCATACCCTTTCCTAAACATAAGCCATACAACTGAAGGACGTCGCCGTGTCAGTGCCGTACAGGTAGAGCTAGTTTAACAGAGACTTAAAAACAAAAAGCAAGCAAACAAACAAACAAAGAATACCCCCAAACCAACCAACCAGAACCCTGTAGTGTAGACCTGCCCTGGGCTTACAGAGGAGCCTTTGCCATGTTGACTCCATCAGCCCAGTACTCCCTGGTAGGCAACACCCACCAGAGGCAGGACCATAGATAAATACAGCTATCTGTATTTCAAGGAGTAAAAATCCATTTTTCCAGGAGAGATTCTGTCAAAATTCCATAGCTGAACTGATACAACTTTTCTATGTGGTCCACTTTAAAACTGTTTCTTTGATCTTTTTTCCACCGGTACAAGAAGCAGAAGATAAACGGATAGCAAGTCGATTAACAGACTGAAAAGCATTGCACTAGGGTTATCGATCTGAATATTTGAAGAATGTGATTACTGGGAGAACAGTCTTTTGTGTCTCATGCTTGGTTTGCACAAGTCTGATTATATCGGCTGCGGTGGAGTTCCCCCAGTCTAAACTAGTGTGAGAGAAAGAGGCAAGGCACGGGGAACATCAAGAGTCCACAGTGAGGAATTTCTAATTTGATAGTGAACAGAACAGTCTGAATAATTTTTCAGTGCATACATTTCTTACACAGAAGCCTGGTGGGAAGGTAGAAAGAAAATAATGCTTGTGAAGATGCTAAATGCAATTTGTTCCAAGAAAAACATATCAAAAGAAGTATTTACCTAGGAAGAAATTTATGTTGTATGCAAATCATAGAATAATAACTGGAAGCCACTGTTAACAAAAAGAATCCTTTTTGGCATCTATTCCAAAGAATAACAACCAAGGAAAAAAAAGCTTCTGTGTTGCATTACTTTAGAAATTCACTTGAATGAAAGCAAGTAGTATAACAGTGAACTGAGCCAGGGAGCACTGTTCAATTAGACATAGAATTTAAGGGAGTTTATAATAGCAACACTTACAAAGAAAGATTTGTTTGGTCTTATTGTTATGGAAAGGGGAAAAAAGTTGTGGTTGAGTTAAATGCCGTTTATAAAATAGGTGGGTCAGATCAAACTGATCCAGATTAGCCCTCCACAGCAGTAAGACCTTAAAATTAGGTCACGGGGATGAAAGGAGAATTTAGTCAAAACTATTTCATACAAAGGCTATGTGACATATGGAACATGTTACCCTAAGAGTATCTAAAGCAAGGAGTACGAATGTTTTCAAGAAAGAAAATGACAGGGAACTGCCTAGGAAATTTCCAACCGAAGCTTCAAAAGGAATACGATTCCTCTTGATTTAGGGTAGTCAACCACTATCTGTGTTCTGAAGGGAGATTATGATAAGCATTATTTCTTCTTCTTTTCCCCTTCCTAACTGCAGTGTTCGTGGGATTTGATTTGGTTTGTTTCATTAGAAGGGCTGCAATTTTGCCTTCCAAGAACACAAAGGACAAGAGCTGATAAAAAGTTAATGGCTATGTAACTTTTTTTTTTCACTATGTGAAGGTTTTAAATCTTCATTCTTTGTATTCTCTTTTGCTTTCATTAGGACTTTTAGAGTGTCAAGATTTTTTAGTACAAAATGGACACTCCTTTTTACATATCTGAAAAAGCTTCATGTCCTGAAAATGTTCCCATGGCTTAGTCTGTCTAGAATTAGGCACTCGAATTAGGCAGGCAGTCACCAGAACAAGTCAAGGGACAAAATGCGACAGTAGTGCTGGTCCTGTCCTGCTGTACTTGAGTTCCATTAACAAGTTGTCACTCAGCCTCCTTGCTAGGTATCTCAGATGCTGCCTGCTGCGTTACACTTTGGGCCGGAGAGGTACAGTGCCTTTTTGGTTACTGTATATCGAGGGCCAACCTGTACCAGAATGTTTTAGGAGAGATGCAAGGACTAAACTAAGTAGCAAAAGAGAAAAAGACGAAAACAGTCCAAAATTGCAAGCTCTCACCTGAACTATTTCAACCTGCTGGAGAAACCACATTTCAGTGTCAGCCTCAGAATGGTTAACTCGTTTTACCTCACCTAACACAAAGCAGACCGTGTAGACAACTCAGCATGGACAGGCAGGATGGATATTTGCCTGCAGTATGCACACTGGAAAGGATTTGAAGCTAACCCTCGGTGATGCAAGGGGTTTAAATCCCTTAATGTCACTCTGGGCTTTTGGAACTGAAACTGAAGGAAAATATTGAAAATTAATCCAGAATGTTAATTTCAAATTTTGAATGTAAGACATTATGATAATATGGAAACTTCTCTTCAGTTAGAAACAAATGAAAGAAAATTGAGAGACCATTGTCCTTATATCGTGAATAAAATTCTCTTTCCACTGCCAGAAACTGCAGTTTAGGAAGAAGGCAGTGAAATTGCAATGCATTTCTCTGGAATGATGCTTGCATTTTAAGGTATCCCCTTCATTAAAGTGTAGTCAAACTGGCCTCCTTTCTCACAGTAATCTTTCTTGCTTCCTTTCACATGGCTGTATACCATATGAACCAGCCAAACAGACGACTCCAGGTTGCACAGCATAGACTCATCTTATCCCCGAATTGAAGGGATAGGAAAGAACTTTGAGAAATTATGATCTTAGTTTCAGCTTGTTCATAGAACACAAGAGAGGACAAGAAGATATTTTGGTTTTACCGCCTTGTTCAGTAACTCCCATATGCTTCCTTTCTTCCCTTTAATTGTTAGAGCTCTGACATGGAAGGGTCTTCTAAACACAGCCACATTTTCTTCTAAGTTCTACCAAGGTAAATCTGAAGTAGCATCACTCAAGTCAATAGCGTTATTTTAAGTCTAAACAAGCAACCTAATCAGAAGACACAGCATTTTTTTCTTAAATTCCTCCAATCTCTTTGGAATCGTGTTGATTATGAGCATTAACACCCGACCCATTCCCTGTTGGATTTGCTCATAACAGCTTACCAGGACTGACATTAGCGCAGCAGAGAACCGAGCCAGCTCAGACACTATGCCAGATGATGATCTCAGTTCTATGCAACTCAGTCCACAGTCGCCTGCTTTCTGCGTGACCAAAAGCAGAATTTGGCCTCGAGCTTTAATTTTTAAGAGCTGCATATACACAATTGTCTCCAAGCATAATACCACTTAATAATTTAAAATGGGAATAAATGTTCTTTGCAATTTTCCTTCAATTTCTAGCAGTCCCAAAATGCATGTCTTATCTTTTCTCTAGCACAGTGTTTTGCTTCTCAATCCAACCTCTACACATGTGCTCGAGTCCCATAGTCCAGATGCTCCGATTCCCCCACTCTTGATCTGACAGCTTCTCTTCTGCTTTGCACTGGCTGATTGAAGGTGCACTGGCAGTTTGAAATCACAAGCTGTAACCCCGTATGTATGCTAACAAGAAAGTGGCCTTCGTGATGTGTTCAAGGAAGACTTTTGCAAGGTTTGACCTACTTTCAGCCCAGATGTTTGGGTTTAGAGTGAGGTGATGGGAGCGTGGGACAGAGGAGAGGTGTGTGTGTGCTTTTGCCTCTCTCCGGGAGGGCACCGCAGAATATTTCTCTAGTATGTGGAGGTTTCCCATCAGTGCTAGCCACAGGAAAAGTTGCCTTCCATTGGAAAGGCTCTTTACTCCTGCTTGTAGCTCAGCAAAGCTCTTGTGTTCCCATTGTCAAAAAAGCCTGAGAACTTATTATCCCCTTTACATCCAGTTATCCCAAGATGTTGACTGACCTCTCCCCTTTAGTAAAGAGTTTCCCCATATGTTTGCCTCCCAAAAGTTCCTAAGGATGTGATTGTTTTGTTTTGTTTTTTGCAATGGGCTCCCTTCCATGTTTTCTAGTAACAGAGTGACATCGGGTTAGGAAGACGCTGGTCGCTCACAGGTTTCCATGAACATGCTCCCCCGTTTTCTGCCACGGGTAGCATCCTCCAGCATTTCAACAAGGGCCCGTCACTTGGAATCTGTACAGAATACACTCGCTGGGTTAAGCCGAGCACACATTGCCAGGGCTGGTACCTAGTCAGACAGGAATATGAGAGGGAAGGAGGAGGGAGTGTCCCTCCCTCTCCCAGTTCAGCCTGCTCAGTGCAATTCTGCCCGCAGGAGGAGAGCAGGGGCTGCTCACCCGATACTCCCTGCTGAGAGGAAATGGGTGGAGAGAGGCTTTCAAGATGACAGAGGTGCAGAGAGCCCAAGCTTCACCCCACTCTGCTTCCTCACTAGCCAAAGTAGCTGGCTGGGAGCATGGGAGAATAAACTGCTCCACACACATACAGACACAAAAAAAATAGGAAAAAATAAAAAGAAAAGATATAAAAAAAAGAGAAGGATGAAGTAATTGACTTGTAGCAGAGCAAAGGGAGTGCATGTGGTGGTGGAGGGAAGATAGGGAGGAACCGTGACTCTCACAATATATTCTATACTCTGCTCCTGGGGAGATGCAGCTGTGCATCTCCCCTCGTATAGGCTACACTGTAAAGTTACACCAGCGTCCAAAGTAAGCATCCCTAATTCTCCCACTTCCTGAAGCACAACAGCATTTGGCTCCTTTTTAATCATGGATTTCTACTGTGCAAATTGAAGTCTAGGACCAGGCTTTTCCTATGTGCAGAATTAAAAATCTCTCCCTTGATTGTTTTGTTGGTTTCTGGGGAAAACTACTGAACTGTTACAGTCGATTTACATTGGCCTGCTCCTTTTTTAAGGCTGATTCCAAGTTATTCTTAATTCCTCAAGGCACCTGAGATCTTCTGCATGAGCCAGACATGGACAACTTGGCAATGCTTTCCACATCCTTTTCCTTCCCTTTGCTTGCTTCCCAGTTACTTCTGACTTCACTGGAGTAAGGACTGTTTCCCTTTTCAACCACCTCAGTAGGAAGAAATGTGGCATGGAAGGTACTTCTGGTTTTAGCCAGTTGACTCAGTGGACTCCAGTCGAGGCGGGCAGAGTGTGGGAAGAACCTGAAGGAAAAGACTGATCCAGTGGGTAGAACCAGCCACAGCCTGGACCTCACAAGAGAAAGGTCTAAGTGGCCACTCTCACATTCTCACGTGACCTCGGGCTTGGATAGCCCTGGAAAAGCCACATAACCTGTCTGGGTTTTATTTTTCCCAGCTGTAAAACAAAAGCAAAAGCAGTTGATCACCAAACCCAGTCTTAATCATTAAGAAAGACCTTCATGGTGCAGCATTGCCATGCCTGCAGCCAGCAGCCTTCTCCTACCCTCTGTTAGCTCTCGTGCACTCACAGCAGCCTCTCCTGCAGCGAGGGTTGTGTGTTCGGGCATGATTTCTTGCCTCTAACAACAGTGAACACCTGATGACTTACAAAAGGAGTAAACTCCTGCAGCAGCAACTCCACCGCTCATGTCTAAGCTGCAAGCCAGTTATCCAGTGGTGTAACGTGATGGTCACGTCAGTAGCATTCTGTCATTAAATATATAGTGTATGTAGGACAAGAAGTAAACAAAAAAATTACTCTTTCTATTCCTAGATCCCATACCTGGAGAGTTGCTTCATTCCTGCCCTCCTATAGATAAAATTTCTCATAACCAGAATTTCTTCACTAAGAATACATTTTGTAAAAAGACATATTGACTGCACAGGGAGAGGCAAGGCCAGCTGCTGTATATCTCATTTGTCTCCTGCTCATGTCGTTTAAAACCTTGCTTTTCTATCAGGTACCCAGAGGTCGTACGCCTGGTGAGAGACAGCGTGTGCTAAACCATTCCCAGTCCTAAAACTCTTCTTTCAAAGATTTTTGGCAAGGAGGAGGGCGGAGGCATTGTGTATCAACAGCAAAATGGCATCGGGATCAAAAGATAAGAAAAAGCACTGTAGTTTCTGATAAAAAGGCAGTTTTCAGATGAGTTGTGGTCCCGGCAGAGGGGCAGAGCCAGCATTAGCACAATAGGAAGACACAGAGGTGGTGCTTTGACTTTGGAAGGGAGGGCTCAGTTCTGCCATTCAGCAGCCACTTTGGATGCAGTTTAGCAGAGAATCCAACTCCGAGCTCACACTGCGATCTGTATTTCAGGGGGCAACTCACAAGCTTCCAAATCATACATTCTGCTAGACTAGGACCAGAATACTCTCACCATCCTCCTCCTAAATATAGCCAAACTCCCAGCAAAGTGTTAACGGAGAGTTAAAATTAGAAAACTTTGTGTCTCGAGGAGAGCTGCATACTGGAAATTTTATCCACATGAACATTGATGAACCAGAAGACTCACGAGCAAAGTTCCACTTCAGGCAAATTTTTACAAGGAAAAAAATGCAGAGTAGCTGGATTTACCAGAACAGCCTTTCCCCTCGGGATAGGCTGACATGTAAACAATTTGCAATAAAAGTAATCCCAATTAGTAGAAAGACTTTTTTTTTTCTCTGAATGGACAATGGCTTTTTTAAAGATCGAGCCACGGTGGCAGAAAGTCTTTAATGGGCAGATCCCGCGTACGTGAGCTCTTCACCTTCAGAAGGATTCAGAGGTCTCTCTGTGCAGCTGGGAGCAGTTCTGGGAGAGCTGTTGTGATTTCACAGTGTAAAACTGGGCCAGGTTGTTGGGAGAAGTGGTCTCTTACATGAGGTCTTTTTATTTAGCTTGTCAGAATAGACAAGCTTTTAGGCATGCAAGCTCTTTCTAATCTAAAGGCTTGCAGTTTTTAGCAAAGAAGCAGACTTCTAACCTTACATTTCCCCCCAAAAAAACCCTCAGCTGTATTTTATCAGAAATAGAAGACTCCTTTTCTCCAAGAATGACTTAAAAAAAAATACAATTTTAAGCTGGTTGTGAGCAGGCTACTGCACCTGTGTGAAGACGGTGGAAAGGGTGTTAAGGATACACTCCCGTGCTAATTCCTCACCATCGTCCTGATGCAAACAATTCAGTTTCATGCTACCTCTACTAAAATAAAGGTCAAATCTCAACAGTCTCTAGTCACACCGTCATTACCCTGCACTCCTGGCCGTGCAAAAGCTTGGTCCAGGTCATGCTGAATTCATTGAGGTCCTGCTGGTGGTTTTAAAGTCTTTAGATCAGGCTTGGAGTCCTGTTCTTGAGACCTCTACATCAGATACTTTGCACCTGCAAGTCTAACAAGACTTTTCTATTTGGAGGTTCCTGAACCTTTGCAGAAGAGAGAGGGGCATTCAGAAAGCAAACGGTGATTCATGAAGTGGCCATGGATGCATTCCTGTACGGCTTTAAAGGGACTCGGAGTCACCGGCTTTTGCAAAGTAAACACAGGTGCAGCTTTGGAGTAACTGAAAGGAGGCTTCCCCATCAAGCCTCTTACGCCGTGGCTCACTGTGGTGAGCCCCAGCCCCAGCCCCGTGGAGCTCACCCGGGGTGGCAGGGCTCCGGCTGTGGAGGCACAGCAAGGTTCTTACCCAGTGCTTGGCAGAAACTCTCAAGCAGCAGTGCTGCTCCTTCTAAGCAGATGTCACCTTTGACTGGGTCTTGCAAGAGGTAGCGTTGCCCCCATGCCATTCCTGCTCTCAAGGGTCACAGCAGAGCTCTCAGTAGAAGAAAGAAATTATTATTTTATTTATTTAAATAGAAATACCTCAGCTTAACTTCAGGACTTTTTAACATTCTAACGAAAAAAAAAAAGCTCATTTCCTTTCTAAGCAGCATTCCCTATTCCTGTATTTCTGTTTCCTCGTGGCTGTCTGTTCTGCCTGTACTCAGAAACCAGGTGTGGGGATGCAAGGGTTTTTATACTGAGATTCTGACCTTTTTGAAACTGTAATCCCTGTTTTCTTCTGTTTGCTTGCTTGATTTCACTGTTTTCCTTACTTCATAAAAGAAAAAAAGAAATTGGAAGGTATTAAAATACATGGAGGAGGAAATCTTCAGTTTATAAACCAGAACAAAATAGGAACCGTTTTGCTTCCAATCTAAAATCCGGCAAAATGACGATCCTGAAATTTGCAGTTTGAAACAGTCTTCCTTATGAATTCCCTAACATCAGAAAAACTAAACACAACCCAAACAAATGAACAAACCAAACAAAAAATAGAATTTTTAAAATATCTCAATATTTTTCTGTGGTTTTTTTTCCTACAAAATGAGTTGTCCAGTGCAAATGTAAATGTAAAGACATGTCAGCCTATCCTGCTTCGAAGGGTCTCTAGAATGCTGCTCTTTCGTAGCCTAGCAGGGCAGGGACAAAATCCTGATCATCTGAGAGGTGTGTTTCTCCTCCTGCTACCAAGTTAGACAAAGCCCACCTCTGGCGTTTAAAAATAGAAGGGATAGCAATCTGTTATATATGTGGACCACTTCACCTTAACCCTTTCCACTCCTTCCCTCGTCCCTTCCAGAAGGACACGCCGGATAGAGTCGAGCCTCTGGTATATCCAGAGGTCTGGCTTGAACCCCCCCCGAACTGTGGGGAGGTGAAGGAGGTGAGTTTCATCTGGAAGAGTGCTCTCAACTTTAATTATGGAAAGCTTAAGCCCTCAAAGCAGCTCTCTGATGGAAATAAAAGGAACCGCAGCGATTGCCTGACTTTAATACAAAACAATTAATCAGCCCTGGTTGAGCCAAAGTAGGTCCAGGTTGACTTGAAAGGTTAATGGACCTTCAGACTCCTTAAAGAAAAGACTTAGCTGGTGTTTCAGAGCTGCAACGGAACATGAAACCGGGCCCCTTTGGTGTGGCTTTGCGCTTGCTGCAAACATCTTGCAGAGCTTGAAAACTGCTTTTGATGCTCGGCCGAACTTCCCTTTCCTAAGTCTGATCCCATTTTTCCTGATTGCACTCCTTTCCCTGCCCTAAACTGAATGCTGTCTTTCACCAGTGCTCGGGCTTCCCAGATCTTTGCGCTGGCTTCTCCGTCATGCCCTTTCTGTCAGCTCCTAGCAGAGGTTTGCGTGTTCAAGGCGCTTTCCTCAGAGGTCAGTTATACAACACTCCGGGGCATTTCTGCTGCTCTTTTGCAATTTTCTTTTTGTATGACAGAACCTTCCAGCTTTCAAGCAATGCTCCTGATTTTTCTGCTGTGCTACAAAAAGCTGCAATTCCTTCCGAGCCCTGCAGCGCAATGCCTCAGCATTTGCATTTATTACGTACGGAGCCTTTCCAGAGTTTAGATCATTGCTGGTCTGACCAGGTATTGCTTGTTTCTGAATTTCTTTTCCCCTCTGTCACTGCCCAGTGCCACCATTGCCCCAGCACACTAGCCTGTAATACCTACTTTGACTTCCATTTTGTAATTTTCTGCCAATATTTTGTTTCCATCTGCCCAGCAGAGTCTGTATTTCTCTGCTCACTGCTCTTTGTATCTCCTCCAAATTCAGCTGCAAATTTACTTTGTTTGCTGCTCAGTCCTGCCACTATTAACAACCAGTCATGAAAGGATTAACTAACACAGAGTTTATGAGCTTAAATTATCCATTTAGTTCTGGTGCTTTCTACTCTTCTCTTTGTAAATGACTTCTCAAAGGAGAAAAAAAAAGGCAAAGTTCTGGGCAAAACTATTCTTTTGTAAAATTAGCACAGGTCTAGTCAAGTCACTGGAATTTAGTGATTTATCTAAGGGTATGACTTCTAGACTTCTTGTTGCTTTTGACAGTTTTCAGAGCTACACAGTGAATAATAGGTAGGAATAGTTCATCTTTTGTGGCACTTGCTTGGCTAAAGCTAAGGCTTTAGTTCTTTGTCCTGACTAAGGTGTGGCTGACCACTCGCCTCAGATGGCACTGTTTCTATTTCCCTGTGTTTCGTGCTTGTCATCGCTATGATTGATTGATAATCATTGATAATCACAAATGATTATCACAACTTCCATACAGAATTACAGAAGGACTTTCCTGACGCAGGCAGTGCAACGTGTGAACCCCACCGCACAGCAGTTTGACCTTGCAAACCATGTCTGACTTCTCTGTATTCCATCTTTACGATGGAACAATGGCAGCCCTCCTACTTTGTCAGTTGTAACCGAGATAAATGCTTATGTGCTCAAATATCAGTGATGTGAGAATGGTGAAAGAAAGCAGAGCATGATTTGCACTGAGAACATTTATGGCAATGTCTTTGTTAAGATGCCTCAATACTCTCGAGCAGACCGACATCTCCCACGCAGCATGCAGAGCATCATCCTGCAGCGCTGTTGTGCCTGGTGTGGAGAGAGGAAATCTTTACTTTTCCTCTCTTAGTAGAGCAACAACAGCCAGCTCTTTGAGGGAGACAGCAAAGATTGCCAGGGGTATCTGTATCTAGGGTAATAAAAGCCCCTATCTATGTCTAGGGCAATAAAACCCCAACATCATTTCACAGAGCTCCTTACTCTGAAGAAGTAACAGGTAGTGATCAGAGATTTTCACCTGACCAAATTTTTCTAACGAATCAGAGAAGCTGGGATCCCAGCCTCCCACACCCTCCTTCCAACCTTCTTACCACCCAGATTAATTAGTTAACTGCCAATGTACAATTATACCATAGCAGGCTGGGCAGAGACAGACAGGTGTAAAGATCATGTCACAAAAATGACAGCGAGAAAAGGAATTAAAGCAGAAAAAAGACCGAGTTGTGACTGAGAAAAGCCTGTCTACTTCTGTAGTTTATTATAGACCTGAGGATGTAGCTAGTACACTTGATATTGTACCGGACATTATTAATAGTTGAGTCCCTTGGTGGGATTGCTAGAGGATGCTGGGGAGTGTCAAATGCCTCTAGGGGGGTCTCGAGTGCCCCGAGCTCCAGCCGATGCCGGTGGCGGGGGAGGAAGGTGCAGGGCCAAAACCTAACAGAATTAACTTTGCACAAGGTGTGAGAAGCAGCTGCTGTTCCAAGTAGTGAGGTAAGCACCGAGGAACTGCTCCTGACCTTTCTCTTGGAATCGGGCAGGTATGTGTAAGGCGAGCATATTTTGATCTCCAAAGAGATGTATTTGTGGGAAGATCAAATGAAGACACACATGTCGCTGCAATCAGCTGTGTCTGAAATGAAACGGCATCGCTGCGGTTCTACGGGGCGCGTTTAACTGCTCAGAAAGCACAACGCTGCTGGCAGCAGATGTATTACGACAAAACTGTCCCTTAGAAGGGTGTCACCAGTTGGGAAAGCTGTTCTCCATGACCAGTAGGGTCGTAGTCATAATGGTAATCTGAAATAGTATTGTAGCTTGGTTCGAAGTGCAGATAAGATTTTCATACTTGGGTGGACAGCTGTCCTGCTGTGCACTGCTCAGCCTCTCATTTAAAAGGGAAAAGGGAATGTTGGGAATCAGTAGGCTGAGCTATTTTCCGTGAGAGATCAGGTATATACCATTCACTGGAGGCTACTGGGGCTTAGCTCTCGGATGCGTCGTCTTTGTTGTAAACGTCCTCGAGTAGTGCATGGTTAAAAACAACAAAGAGCCTTTGGTGGCCTGATCCTCAGACCCCGTGTGTCGCTGCACTCCCCAGCCCATCTGCTGCCGCCGTTCGGTTGGCCCTGAGGCTGAGAGGGTTAACGCTTAAAGCTGCCATAACTCAGTCCCACTTGATTTTGTCTCTGAATTCTTCAGCTTCTTAGTGGGTCTGGCTCTTGTGAAAGCTATAGCTTCAATCTGTATGTGTTGAAATTTCTGTATCTTGAGAAGTGGAAATGTTCAGGAGGGTCATAGCTTCTCTAGGGGCATTCAGCACTCCGCAGCAATCTACCTTAATAAATCCAGACACATGTTGTACAAATACTCGATTACTATTCCGAAATGCAGTGCAAATTTTCATATGCTCTTACTTCATACTCCCATCTTCCTGACCATTCAGAATGCAAAGATATTTTTCTTATTCTGTTCCTTTGCACTGCCCCCCTCAGCACAGAGGAAAAGGGCTGCGTTTCTTCTCAGCGGAGCAGGATGAGGGTATCAACAGCGTGTGCTGCTGCTTGTGGCTTTCTGTCAGGTTGTGACAACGGGGCTTAGCAAGCGGTGAGGATAATGACACCGTCCTCTCTGGCAAAAGCCCGAAGCGGCCGCCAGCCACACAAGTGATCATCAGTCTGAAGAACAAAAGCCACTCTCAAATTTTTCAGAAAGTGACAAATACTTCGAGCTGATTTACATAAATCACGCCTGGGATTACGATCTTGAATGTAAAATTCAGGAGTAGCTTTTCCTTCTCTTATAGTTCCTCTTAGCAAGAACTTAAAAGTGAACACTGAGGCAGTATCTCACAGTACTAGGATTTCATTATTTTCACAGAACATATTAAATGGCACTTTGCTCCTCAGCTCTGTGGACTGTTCAGTGACTGATCAAAATAAAGCAATACGGATTTTATTTTTTATTCCTAAATCACCACAAACAAAACAAAACTAAACAAAGCTTCCCAACACTACATAAAGTGTTGAGTCTGAAAAGAGCAGAAAGTGATTTGCCAGAGTCTACTGGGATTTAATTTATTGATGGAAGCAATAAGTGCATGTTTTGACTTCTCCTAAATGTAGGCCTTCCCTAAGACACCTTGATTAGAGAGGTCATACCCTGCTAACACCACAGTGATAGGCAGGAACATAAACCATTAAAACAGAGTAAAACTAAGCTACTTGTGAAAGATCAAACAACACTGCAGTGCATGAGCATTTCTTTTCCATGGTGTTTGCTTTTACCTGATGTGCCACAAACATCAGAATCTCTAAACCAAATTTCTTTGGTGCAAATTAAGAGCCAACTCTGTATTACCAGAATATCCCGGTTTTCCTGCCGCGCTGTGGTATGTGCTCCCACAAATCCTCTCCACCATTCATAAAGCCTGTCACTTAGTTCTACTCCTTGTTCCTTTAAGGATCTTCTCTGGTTCTGTTGCCATGTTCTTTTGTGAGCACATATAAAGGCTGATTTGAGAGTCATGTGTTCCCCACCCCCTTTTCAATTGCCTCCAGCAAGAGCTCAAAGCATCAAAGGTACATCCCAGCATCTAGAAGGGCACGCAGAATAGCACAGCAGAATAGCAGAGCTGGTCTAAAGTGATGTGGGCGATGATGGTCTAAAGTGATGACGGTCTAAAGTGATGATGACTTCTCAGCAGCTCAGAAAAAACAGCTTTCTGGAATGTGTCATCAGCCCTTGCTGAACTCCCAGGATACAGAATAGAAAAGGGACCGGGTGACACGGGAAGAGAGGGGCAGAAAACAGGGTGGGTATCCCAGAAGCAAGACCATGTCAGACTGCTAATGCCCACCCTAGGTAGCTGCCTGCTCTCTTTGTGTCACAGGTACAAAGTGAGACAAGGAATCTACCCTTATGTCCAGCCATTACCGAGCCCCCAGTCAAACAATGAGCCATAAACTGGTAGGTCAACAAGGGATACCTTTTGATGTAAATCCAGGGAAGGTGCTGTATCAATTCTTCTGGATTCACACCATCTAAAGTGTTCCAAAACCACATGGCTTCTGGGACAGGTACGTAGTAGGTACTGCATGGTAAGACAATGACACTGGTTCAGATGGATGTGTCATTACTCCCATTATATACTGAAGACCCACTTGAGTCATGTGCCATCATACACCTTACTGTTGACTAGGCTACAAGAATGTCTTGCAATCATCATCTGACTAGAAAAAGGTTGACTTGAACAAAATCTCTTTCGATCTGAAATGAGAATTATAAGGATTTTTTAATGATAGAAAATTCATGTGAAGAACTAAATTCTTAGGGGACTGTTTATACCATTCTCCAAAAGGCTGAAGAAGGAGCTATTGCTCCTTGTGATGGAGTATCTCCTGCTAAGGTCCATGCCCCGGGCACCTGGAGGTTAGGTCAGTCTTCTCGTAGACAGGATACCTCTTTTGAAATCTTGCCTCAGAATGCAAGTCTCCTCTATAGACAATTTACTCCCTGGCATCTACTGCCCAAGCACTTGTTCTGTTGTGTGAATTGCATTGTGTAATTTTTGAAGCATGTCCAGAGACATCAAAATGATTTGCTTTGAAAATATAAACATTTTCATGTTTTACATTCTCCTCTCCTTTTTACCAGTGTAACCACGCACGCGCACACACAAAGGCACAAATGGCAAATTGTCTTCAATTTTAAGCAGGCACAAAGTTCCCCGTTGGGCAAAGAGCCATTTATCAAAAGCAGTACCGTCCACTTTTAAGGTGTCTTATACTTCCAGCAGAGCCTAGGCCATAAACTAGCTGCAGCTTCCCAGTAACGGCCACTTGTCCTGGCTGGAATAATGCCTTAGGTGCTGGACTCCATGGACAGCCTGGCAATTTCAAGTCATGGACTGGAATTTCTGAACACGCCATTTATAAACCTCTTAAGTGAGCTGTCTTGCTGGAACTCCCTGAAAACTGTAATCTCACCCAGAATTTGCATTTTTCTTTCCAAATTTTGCACCCTGAAACATTTTAGAAAGATAGGACTGGTTCTGAAATGGCAGATAATTTGCCAAGGACAGATCACACTACAAGTCAAATTTCAGACTAGCTTAACACCCTTTCCACCAAACCCACAAGACATTTTATATTAGGTTCAGAAAAATACTCTCTTTTTTTTTTTTTCCACTAGTGGGGTTCCTTCATGGACAAAAGAAATAGCTTATTTGAAGTGCTCTAATTCTGAGGTCCCTCACCCTCCTGTTCGTGTGCAGCACGATATTAAAAAGTTTGCAGGAACTCCAGTCTTACTTTTCCCACCTCATCACCTACTCCAACTTGTGTGTTTTGCTAGTGCCACTTAGTTTTGAAACTAAGCAGATCAATGATTACAAACAGTTGCACGTTGGCACGAATAATGCTGTTGGCTTTTGAGCTGAGCATTGTCAGAGCTTTGCTCACCATCCTATGGACTTGTGTGTCGTGCTGCGCGCGAGTTAGCTCTTCTGAGCGCCGTCAGAAATCTGCCAAATGACATCTGTTTCATAATATTTTTACTGCTTTTAAAAGTAAATAGTTTACTGAGGAAAGACCAAATCGCACAGGAAGAGGTCTTTTTATACAGCATGGTCTGGGCTGTGAGATCCAGCTACACTGAGTTAGTATTTATTTAGGTATGACACTAATTATATGGTGACTGAAAATCTTAGTTGTTTTTTTTTTTCCAAGGCATAGCATTGCTGCAAGCAACAGTCTAGATTTAGGTGAACTCATACTGTGACAAACTGAGAATGGAGAAAACACATTTCTTGTCCATAAAAGGGCAGATCACACATCCACAGAGGGTAGCTCTGATTTTGCTGCAGTTCCAAACTATGAAGTGGGGACTCACTGTTGCTAAAAGGAATTTTACTTAGAATGGATAGAGGGTTCTCTAGTAAAAGTTTTTTTCTTTTCTACTTTGTCTTCTTAAAAAGAAAATGGTTTCCCTTTTTAAACAGAAAATGGTGATCTTTTGAACTTGACAATTTTCTGTTCAAGAGGTTGGATAGTTCTGCGGTTTCTTCTGGGAAGAAGAAAGAGTACCCAAAGTGTCACCAACAGGTCAAGGGAGGAGATCCTTCCCCTCAACTTAGAACAGGTGATGCCACATGTCGAATGCTGTCTCCAGTTCTGGGCTCCCCACTACAGGAGAGACATGGGCATACAGGGGCAAGTCCATGAATGCTACTAAGGGATTAGGGCATCTGTCATCTGGGGAGAGGCTGGGAGAGCCAGGGCCGTTCAGACTGGAGACGGGAAGGCTCAAGGGGATCTTATTGAAGTGTAGAAATAAAAGACAGAGTCTTCTCAGGGGTGTCCTATGAAAGGATGGACAAGAGGTAATGGATACAAACTGAGCTATATGTGAAATACTAACAAAAATGGATTTTTTTTTTTTTCTTTTATTGTGAGGGAGGTCAAACACTGGAACAGGTTTCCTGAAGGAGTTATGGAGTCTCCATCCATGGGAATATTCAAAAGCCAGCTAGGTACAGCTCTGTGCAAGCTGCTCTAGCTGACCCTGCTTTGAGCAGGGAGATTGGAGCAGACAATCTCCTGAGGATCCTTCCATCTCCACCTGTTCCACATTCTGACACATGGTGGATGCTTTGTCAGTACAGACGAATCAAGTTCAAGACTGTTCTGAGTCCCTTAAAGCAGCACTACAGCCAAGGCTTATGACACGATGAGAGTTTATCATTTTCTCCTTCAATCAACTGTTTGTGTGAGAATTTTATAAAAGAGGTGTGCTACAAAGTGAATGGTTTGCTTCCAGGATTTAGTATTTTACATTGAAAATTAATTTAATATAAATGTATGTGCAAATACAAAAATCCACAAGGGAAAAAAACCCTCCTTAGGCAAATGCTCACAGTTCTTAACTGCACAAATGGGATGGCAGGGAGATTTGAAAAGAAATGGCAAATGAGCTTCTAGAGGATGCTCGGGAGCAAGAATTACAAGGACTCTGCAGGAATCCACATAGAGCAGTGCATGGCCCGGGACAGTACAGAGAAGCTGAACACTTCTAGGTCCAGTTTTCAATATCTCGCCCTTGAGTTCCATTTAAGGTTGTTCCATTTAAGAGCAGGGGGAGGTGGAGAGGGGAGGGATGGCGGGTGTCCTCCCTGTGTCCTTGAACATTTCTAAGCGTTGTCAGGTTTGTTTCACTTCATATACATGTAATGAAGGAACTTCTTTAAGAAAACAAAACAAAACCAAAAACCCCACGGCCCAACCTGGCCAATGACCAGTACAAAATGGTCTGTGGATGGATGCAAATTTCCCACTTTTATCACAGAAGCCTAACCACTGCTTTCTGAAGTTCAAAATATAAGAAACCCCACCTTGCATCTTGACTGCATCCTTTTCCTTCAAGAGTACTTTCCCTTGTAGCACTGGAGAGCGAAGCAGCAGTGAAACACGGTATTTATTTCCCTGAGTATGACGATGCGCTTAGGGTAGACTCAAGCCACTTGATGAATAGGAATCGGATGGATCTAAGAGATCTCAACACACAAAACTTGACCACACTTAGCAAAGTCAGAACCTGTTCATTTTGCACAAGTAGCTAGTTTGCTACTCTGCATAATCTTGCCATTTTGAAATTAAAACACTCTGGTGGAGACGCTGTGAAAGTAACTTGGTCTCTCTCTCTGCTGCTGAGACCTGGATGTACGCCAAGAGCTACCTACCTCTGTAGAGAAAGGGCCTAAGTGACACATATGCCACTAAGCATGAAAAGAGGAAAAGCAAAGCCATCTTGAAAAGTGCATGAAATATAGATGCAACACTGAATTCCAACAAAAAAGGCAGGAAACAGTTGCACTCACAATAAAGTAGAATGAAGTAGAATCTTCACTGAAACACACAGCCTGTCTGTATCTGTCGAGTGCAGATGTTATAAAACTGAGTTCAACTGTTCATGTTTACAGCCTCTAGGAAACAAGCCCTGTTTAACATCTTCATGTTGCCTTTCTGTTTCTTTGCAGATCTTACAGGTGAACAAGGTGATGTCCATCTTGTTTTATGTGATATTTCTCACTTATCTTCGCGGCATCCAGTCTACCAACATGGATCAAAGGAGTTTGCCAGAAGATTCAATAAATTCTCTTATTATTAAACTCATTCAGGCAGACATTTTGAAAAACAAGCTTTCTAAGCAGATGGTAGAGATTAAGGAGAACTATCAAAACACAGTGCAGAAAGACACTCAGCAAGACATGACTGAAGATGAAAATGTGAAATCAGACTTCCAGCCAGTTGTCTCAATGGATAAAGACCTCTTAAGGCAGCAGAGACGCTACAACTCTCCCCGAGTCCTCCTGAGCGACAACACACCTCTGGAACCACCGCCGCTGTACCTCATGGAGGATTATATTGGAAATTCCGTGGTGGTCAACAGAACGTCCCGTCGGAAAAGGTACGCGGAGCACAAGAGCCACCGAGGGGAATATTCCGTTTGTGACAGTGAAAGTTTATGGGTCACGGACAAATCGTCTGCGATCGACATTAGAGGACACCAGGTGACTGTTCTGGGAGAAATTAAAACAGGCAACTCTCCAGTTAAGCAATACTTTTATGAAACGAGGTGTAAAGAAGCCAAGCCTGTTAAAAACGGCTGCCGAGGCATCGACGACAAGCACTGGAACTCCCAATGCAAGACATCCCAGACTTACGTTAGAGCACTGACTTCAGAAAACAATAAACTGGTGGGCTGGAGATGGATAAGAATAGACACCTCCTGTGTGTGTGCGTTGTCAAGGAAAATAGGAAGAACATAAATCTGCATCTCTTTGCTATATAAATTATTACTTTAAATTATATGATATGCATGTAGCATATAAATGTTTATATTGTTTTATATATTATAAGTTGACCTTATTTATTAAACTCCAGCAAATCTACAGTATATAAGCTTTCTCCCTCAATAAACAAGAGCAAAGGGTGTGTGCCTCTGCTGTGGGCAGCTCCAGGTTTTTTAGATGATGTTTGTGACACTGCTTGTCGGCAGCATACCGTAACCTTGCTGTAAAATCTGTGTAAAATCAGTATTGCTCACTCAGTATTGTCAAGACAGTGACTGTCATTTAGTAAACTTGTTACAAATCAGATCAATGTCAAGAGTTGTGTACATATTTATACTCCCCGCTCTATACATTCACATTTAATCGGATGAAGTGTTGACTCCTCGCCGCCAAAACAGAAATGGACCAAAATATGTGTTACAGCCTTTAGATGATAGCAACATTACGGGCGTCAAGTAGCCACAAAATACAAGTCCTGTGTGTTATGCCAATCTTTCCAGTGAAACGACTATTTTCCTTCTGTTAGCATCTTGAAACGCCTGCTAATAATCCAGCATCTTTCATTTAGGTTTTTGAAGCACATTTGTTTTTCAACTGCTTTTAATGCTGCCAGTTAGTCATAGAAAAAAAAAAATAAAAAACCCCTAAAATATTTGTAGCAGAAACTTCCTGAAAACAAGAACCATTAAATGGACCATTAAGATAATACCTAAAAGATGATTTCTTCAGAATTTTGTATTTATTGTGATCAGCCCCTTTCCTCATCACATGAATTAATTAACTTCTTCTCAAATTGTTGGATCGTTCCTCTCTGAGTTTTTAAATTAGAAACAAAGCCGGTGGTGCCACCCTTAAAAGAGCCCTTGGCTTGCAAATTGTAGAACAGAAAGATACGATATCCTGGCACGGATATCAAAGCCACACACCCCCATGAAGCTGCTCTCCTCAGCATCTCAATCTCCATTTTTTTTGCAGAGGGACAAATGAGTAGAACTGCTTGACAAGCCTGGCACCTTTCACAGGGACATGAAACAATCTTTTTGAGCAGCACGGTGACTAAAATCCAGGTAGTCCATAGTTATAAGGAAGTTCTGCAATTATACAGGTGAGTTGTTACTTAGGATAGACAAATGTACTAGCATATATATACCTCCAAATCTTCTTCATATCACCATGTAACTCCACTGGGGACAACAATAATTACACTACTTGACGAGATGGTCTATTAGATATTAGCTGAAAAATGCCCTGGGTGGGATCTCACTCCCATAAAGATAAACATGAGTCTTGTCAGGGTCACCAACCAAGTTAAGACTGGACTGCATATGTGAGCCGTGTCCAGCCAGAGCTGGACAACAAGCAGGGATGAAGAATGCCAGCCATTCGGAAAGCATCACAGCTGTAGTGGTCTTAGGTTCTTACACTGAGGCTTTCAGTGTTGCAGCACATTCAGCATCACAACTGAAAATGAGGTCGGAGCTCTTAAAGACAAAGTTGCAGGACGCCTTTGTTCTTACAGCTTTTGCTACTGGAGAAACAACTTCAAGCCTGCAACAGGTTATCAAAGGCAGCAGATTGTGTGGTCTCTAATGCCTTACAGAGAGCGCTACACATCATAAAACCACCGTAAAACTGGACAGGATCATGAGGCTGAGCACCAGAATAGCAGTGACTGGAAGCCAGGTTGGAGTCTGTGGGTATAATTCTGCAGGGGAGACCATAGACAAAGGTTTTGAGAACTGCCTGTATTTCCAACATGAGGTCAGGGTATTTACCTCACAGGAAACATCATCACCTCTCAGTACTAAATCCTAACTTTGCTTCAAGCAGTAATAGCTTCAGAGGTTCAATACCAAGTCAGCTGTTAAAAGAAAGGATGTAATTTAACAAGGACCTCAGTATCTGCGGACTAGATTTTTTTTCCAGTGCTCTCCTTCCTTGGCAAGCATTTTAAAATAAATAAAAAATAAAAATCCTCAACAGAGCTTTTTCTAGTTTTACTAGTAAGAAAGCTTACATTTCAACTATATTTTTCTGCTTGGGAGGACAAACTTATTTTTAGGAGTCCCATCCCACTGAAATTTTTTGCAAGTTAAAAGCCTAATTTTACACCCTGGATTCACAAATAAAGATCGTTTTCAGATGCTGTGAGTAATTGATAGCAGGTATCACCATGGATCGTTAACTCTAGAGATCTTCATGCTTCATTCAGTATCCCAGATAGCTCTATCTCTGTATCAGAAGAAGGATAACTTAGCTTGGTCAAATCCCACTAACTGGAAACTACCTTGTTCCTACGCCGTGGACTCCACACTTATTTACATCACTGTAAACCCAGAGAAGTTCTGTTGAAGATGCACAAGGAAATGTAGGCTTGTAGCAATGTAAACAGCAGCGGAGTTGCTCCTAATGCCTCTACTGCTGCTCACCGCAAACCAAAGGAGGTTCATTTTTTTGTAGGTTCAAAGAGAACAGTTTGTCATTTGCCAGCATAAATCCAGTAACAGGAACTGGTCTTTGACTCTTAACTTTACCAATGCACCAAGCCAAGCTGTATCAGAGTAAATACAACGCCTGTCATCTGAAACACATTAAACAAGAAAGAAGCATGGTGTGTAAGGTTATTAGATCGGCTGCCTCTTTCCCACCCCAGTATAACAATGAACGGAAGTGTTACCCTCTGGATCTGATCCAGTTTCCACTCAAGTCAATGGAAAAATTCTCACCTTCTCCAGTGGAAGCTGGATCAGGCCCCAAGCGATGAGAAACCTGCAGATCTCAACCAGACAGCGGAGCAATCGCACACATCAGTTACGCGGTCTTGTAAATCCTGTGTACGCATAAGATGCTGTATAATTTTGTAACAAGTTTGTAGACAAAGCCTGTAATAAATTTGTTAAGGACTAATTCTGTTTTCGCTGTAGCCGGGGATGGTTTTATTGTCAGCTTCAGTCACGGCACAATGAATCTGACATTACTTTCCAAATTTTGTATGTGTGTTAAGTAATTAAAAAAATATTCAGCTCGCAATGCTGGTTAAATTAGGTATTCTAAACTCGCTCCCACCAGGCAGCTCAGATGCTCTGTCAATATTGTTTTGCCAATAGATCATTATAAACACACATTTTACTCAGCTTCTCTCCCAAACGACCGAGCCATAGTCTGAAATTGCCTGTTTGTGTCAAACTGTATTTTCTCCATTTTTTCCCCCCTAGTTTTTTACAGTCCATTTAGTAACAGTAAAAAAAAAAAAAAAAAAAGCTCTCCGCTGAGGTTTTGGGAAACCATCTGCATTTATTTTATCACCTTTGAACATGTGTTCAGGAATGAAGTCTGTGCAGTGAGTTTACTGCTACCAAGAGATTTGTGCGGCTGCACCAGGAAGAAACTTTGACTGGACTATCCAGAGCGTGTACTCAAAACCACTCTGCTCATATTCTGTTATTTCGATGCTTTAGCCATCAGAGGCTCTCGCTCAGCTATACAGTTGTGTATCTGCAGACAATACCAAACAGGAAACAGTCTGATTGGGCTTTCCAAAATTAAAAATGTAATGACAATGACCTGCTATTTCTGACCTTTCAGCAAACGCTTTTGTGCGGCGAAGTAACGTGCACAACCATTCATTTCACTTAATAGAAACAGTGTGGAAAAATCAATGGGATTCTGTGTTCGCCACGCTTGGTACGCGTATGTAATTCATCATGCACGTGGGGAGGGGGCCGAGGAAGGAGGAGGAGGAGGAGGAGAGGATAACAAGCACTACAGCTTGTGAGAAAAGGCTGCGCTCCATGTTGGAACATTTTAAAGTGTGGAGGGGTTGCTTTCTGCAATGCTTTGCCTGTATTTTGTTACAGCAGATGGCAGAATGACGAAGCAAACACAGATGTGGTGTAAAAAAGTCAGACAATACAAGGATAACAAAAACTTTCCTGGGAAAGTCGGCCATTCGCTACCACTGTAGGTCTGTGCAGTCCTGTGCAGGTTGTTGCAGAGCTCAGCACTGACGTTCCCAGATAAATTATTTAACTAATCTCTCTGGAAAAAAAAAAAAAAAAGAAATTTTTTCCTGAAACTTATTACTTTCACAGCTGGATAAATTTTTTTCCTTTTCTTTTTTTTTTAAATTGTAATCTCTAGATGCAAAATAGTAATGCTTTCCACTAAGGTCCCAAATATAGATTTCTCCTTTGTTTTACTGCTGAGCTTTGAAGCCAGTGGCACCTGAAAGCCATACTTGCACTAAGGAGCCAGTCTTTTGATGTTATGACCTCATGTTTCCGGACGTTTTGATCACAGGGTCCTATTTTGGAGCTGTTAGCCACACAATTAGGTGAGATCATGACTAGGCTGCTCTAAATCATGCTTGAGACGTGGGTGAGTGTACGCAGCCTAGGAGCAAAAAGAGACTGAGGTAGCCCTTTGTCATCTTGACATCCACCTTCCCAGATCTCCTGCTCTGCTCTCAGACTTTTCTGCTCAGCTGCAGGTTGCATGATCAAGGGCTGCGTACTCCAGAGTTGCTTCCTGCACATGCAGGGGTTGAGATGCCTGGCAGACCTTTGACAGAAGGAGAGTTTCTCAGTTCACATTGTTTGTCTCCCAAGAGGTATGCCCGATGTGAATTCGGATGCACCTTCTGTAAAAAGATGCCAGTCGTCCCCTCTCCCGAGCACAGCACTGTGCTCCTATTTACCTGCGTACAGGGAGGAGCGAGCATCACTGATAGAGCATCTCCATTATTTGTAAATGGCATGGAAATCATTTGCCAGAAAGCACTGATGTGCCCGGGGGAGGCAGCTAAGGGAGAAGGCAGGCTGATCCTTTTCTCTAAGCAAGAATATTTCCACGGAGGGTGGGAGTAAAGGAAAGTGCAAGCTGAAAAAAAACAGGGAGTCAGCTGTAGGGTGGCAAATACAGACATTTAGGGAAGCACTGGAGAGAGATGGTTCAACTATAACCTCAGACAAAAGGCTCTTTCCTGCTATGATAAGGGTTAAAGAAATACCATTAGATCATCTGAAATACGCATTCGAAAGGAAAATGAACCTCGATTAACTGGGGTCAATCTCGCTGCGTTGATTAGGAATTAACTATGCTCACTGAGCACAGATGATGAAGTCTTGCTCTCAGTTATCCCTTTGCCAGTCCTGTTGTCAGCACTTAGAGCTACAAAGCTTTCAAGTGAGGGCAGAACTTGACTCAGAAGGTATTAAATCCAAATTGAATGCATAAGAGGGAGCCTAAGTTGAAAGCATTACCCACCACGCAAAACAAGCCAAGGTTTTAACATTAGTGTAATAAAAATTGTTCATTGCTTTGTCTAGTTCCAGGGATTTAAGTTTTAACATAAGTTTTGAACGGTCTGATATGACCAGTGTACAAATATTTAGCAGCAATTCACAAAAGAAAAAAGAAAACCTGTATATGGAAGTATGCAGTACAACACTGTGTCTGGCACTGTAAATAACTTCTGTTGATTCATATTTCTGGTCTCAGTGTCTGAGACAGGAATGTTAATACAAAAACTTGGGGTTTTTTTACACATGGTATTTTATATAATAAGCACCTCAACTTACATTTTGTAGATGTTTGCAGTGTGCAGTCTTTGTGGATAATGGAGCAGAAATACGGCTCTAAAGTTGCTGGTCAATGGAGAAGTTTCAATTCCCACATTTGTACAGTAGATGGTAAAACCAAACCTGTGAAAGTGATAGAATCTGCTTCTCAGGCTCAGAGATTAAATATGTTTTAAAATATTGAATGGCAACTTCTGTTATTACAAATACCTTGAGTCAGAGTCATATGTAACACAGCCCACTGCTCATACGGAGTATAATTTTTAAATCGTTCTTATTGCACAAATCTACTAAATGTGATTCCCATTAAGTTCAGAGGACAGAAATTTGCTCATTTCTGCACTGCTGACAGAGCATGCACCGTAACTCCAATACATGAGCCAAATCTCAGGTCAGAGCATGATCCCTGAACTTATGTCCCGAGGAAAAAAATTCCAGGAAGGAAATTTTTCTGTTCTGCAGAGAGTGGGAGCTCAGCTGCCAGTGTCACAGTGTCTATGCAATGAGACCACAAGGACCTGTGTTTGGAGCTTGAGGAGGTAGAAACTGTCTGGCTGGAGAGCTGAAGGGGAGAAGAAGAGGGATGAGAGGGGCAATAATCATTACATTGGTTTCTTGAGAACCAGACCACTTAGCCAGTACGATCCTCCCCATCTCAGAATCGAACTCAGAGGAACATGTCCCCTAGGTCAATAATCTTGGCCGTCTGGGATTCCTGAGACTTGGCGTCAGGACATGGTACTTTTCACAGGCAGGGGTAAACGAGAAAAAACCCTTCTCCCACCATAATCAGATAAGGGCAATTATGCAAAAGGGAGTTTTCATGGGAACAATTTTGTCTGAAACTCCCATGGTGGGTGTTGGGTTTTTTTTGTTATGTTTGTTGGTTTTTTCCAGAGAAATGGGAGATATGGGTTCCTGAAAAAGGCTTGCTGCATGTAGTGCTCTCAAAGGGATATGAGGCCTGAGGACAGTGGAGAATCGATGTTAGAAAGAGGAACATCCTGCTTTAGTAGAGTCACCCAGTGATCTGTTTTCCCCTCTCTGTGCTGGTGTTTCACTACAAAAATGTACGGTGGAGCTTTCCGACAGATCCTGCTGCAGGAGCATTTATATGTGAGCAGGAAAGAGCAGCACTGCACTGCCACGACTGGATTGAGGAGGGGCACTCAGCAGCCTCTGTGTCCCTTTCCTCTCTGTTTCTAAATGCCATGGGGACTGGGATGTGTCAGCAGCACAAAGACTGGAGAGCAGTAACAGCCGAGCTGCACAGCACGCACGATAGCCAGGCTAAGAGAGAATTAGGTCAGTGCCATCATCTCACAGGCTGATCCGGGGACAGGTCCTTCATCTCTTCCATGGAATCTTTGAAGAGGATGATCCACATTGCCATTTTGTAAATCAAGTTTAAGAAATATAAAGGCAATCCTGCCACGTTTGGACCTGGTTTGCCCAAAGTGAAAGACTAAAGAGGAAGGCAAAAGTGCATGGGGGTTTTTAGCAATGTTTACTCTTGAACATTTCTCTTGCATCCAGAATGTACAGAAAAAGCCAGTCGGAATACTGGAAGGTGTTTAAGTCATCCATACAGTTTTAGATGGAACCACTACACATACAACTAATAAATACTGTATTCTGATATTATGCCATTTTAATGCTGGACTTCGGTAGGATTAGTCCCAGTTTTTACTGCCAAATAAAGCCTGGAATTATGTCTGTGACATTTTGAAGCAGGTGGTGAGCTCTGTACTTTATCAGACTCAGTTTCTCTATACTGCTTAGCTTCTGCCTGTGTAGCTACATGATGACCAATCCAATATCTAATGTGGTAGATTACAGGGGAGCTGCACTTCTATGCTGTAGCAGCTTTAAACTGCTCTCTCTCCTGCATGGAGAGCTCTCAGGGTCATTCAATGCAGCTCACCAGGTAAACTCAGGGGCCTTCCATGGCATCAGCTAAACAGTCTCCCCTGAGAACTACCATGCATAGCATTCAACATTAACTTGCTTTCATGCTTCAGGTGTAACCTTGTTTGTCTTTGTTTTGCTCGAGGAACTGATGAGAAAGAAATAAAAGCCAGATTTGCAGATACTGGCATTTAGAATTGAATTCTGAAATCCCTAACTATTGTCCGCACAAGAAACACTGGAAAATTCAGGTAGCAAGTACACACTACAAGCTCAGTCAAGGTGGTCTTGTTCAGAAACAAGCAGCAAGCTAATCTCAGCTAAGATAAAGAACCCAGCCCTGCTGAACAGAGGTGCTCACCTAAGTTTCTTTTTAATTTACCAGAGGCTTCACATTTTGGCTTTCCCAAGCATTTTTCAGTAACCAAATACTGAGTATCATTGACTTGATAACTTTTACTACATTAGAAACAACCCAGAACTAGAATAATAAAATAAAGATAAATTATTCATTCTGGGCAAGCATCACATCTTGAATTTTGTGGCCTTTACCAGACATCAGTAATGACTCGGTTTGCAACCTATGACACAGCTTAACTTTGTGGGCTCGGAAAACTTCTTTGAGATTTTTCTCTTCATCTGCTTTTCCATAGTCTCCATAAATGCCAAAGATTTTACCATCCCTAAACATAATATGAAGTGTCTGCTTCAGTCATCCCTAAGATAATTCATGATTCCATGAAGTGTTTACTAAATAACCCATTGCCCCAGGCAGTGTGGGAACAGGGCAGGCTCCAGAGTTGAAGATCTACAGCTCAGAAGCTGTCAATATAGCAAATTACACAAAAGCTGATACCAAGAAATTCACTGGAAAGCCAAAACGGGGGCTTAACAGGGACAACAATAAGAGGGAGAAGCAAAAGCTGAGGAAAAAAAGAAATCCCAGAGTTTTTAATCCATCGGGCCTTTGACAGTAACAATAATTCTTTTGGTTGGTTTGTTGTTGTTCTTGGTTGGTTAGTTGGGTTGGGTTTTTTTTGTTTTTCTCATTGCATTCATCCCTCTCTGATTACTACCTTGTAAATGCCATTCCCTTCCCGTGAAAGTAAAACATAATCATTTGAGATGAAATTCTGCAGTCGGGGTGATTTTTGTGTTTAGAATGCTTAGTGGTTTTTTTGCTAATAATCTCAGTGGGAGTGGTTTACAGATTCATCCTTAAAAAAAACAGTGAGCACAGTCAGGATTTACTAAGAGCCAGCTCTTAAATAAAAACAAAACAAAACAAAACAACCAAAAAACAAATGGAATAAGAATATGAGCAAACCTAGTATAAAAAAACCCATCCCCATCCCATAACTTTTGCCTAAAATTCCTAGGAAGAAAAAAAAGAAAAGCACCACAGGTAATCTGTAAACATTCAAGATCTGATCCAAGGTCCATGGAAGTTTGTAAAAAAGCTTCAAAAAATTCCACTGAGTCCTGAATTATGTGCTTAGTAATTGAGCCGTGATCAGTGAGATGCCAGGGATTTCTAGGTTAAAGAGCACACCAAATAAAACTGATCTTTAAAAAAAAACACAATCAAAGAAAAAAATTAGCAGATAAAGTCATATCCAGAGTGCAGTAAAGCATTTGGCAGTACTTCATAAATTCCTACTTGAAAAAGTCATACAAATAGACTTGGATAGGAATGCAGTCACCTGGACAAAGAGCTGGGGAAAGAAACATGAATTACATGCAAAGATAACTGGAAATGAGCTGAACCAGGGGAAGAAATCATTCAGTTGGTAACTGTGGAAACAGCTTTAGAGCTGGGGTGAAATTACCAACACCACCTTAGCGAGTTAGGTACCCGTATCACATATTCGAAGGCAAATTGGCACTTTCCTTCAAACAGGGGCTTTGACAGCAGCACTTTCTAAAGGATGCTGATGAAACAGAAAAAGAAAACATCTGGGGTACTAACTTGAGATGACTTTCTCCTTGCTTAGTGACTCTTACTCATATAGCTGCTTAGAAGGCTGCTACAACTGCAGATGAATATTCCAGTCACGTGCCCAAAGAAACTTCCCTCCAATTTCTCTGAATTTATCCCTCCTACCATTAATACACCCTATCCAAACCTGAAGCTGGTGCAGTGAGGTCCTAAGCCCTTCCAAGTCCCTGGCAGATGGCTCCAGCAGTTTATAGAAGACATAAAACAAACACATGGAAAGCTGAGAGTTTCCTCTGGCGTAACAGCGCTTATCTAGAATTGGGACTGAAAGAGTCCTTGCTATAGGAGCAACGTTTCTTGTCCTTACATAGTAAGATATGTAGGATTAAGGTCACCCCAAGTAAGGATGAGCACTTTTGCCTTCTCACACTGTTTCGCTGAACGGGTATTATATAAAAAAGGGAGGAAACTAAGCCTCACCCAAGTACAACCAGAGTGTCTTAGGTGCAAAACAGGTCCTCCTTCCAATTCTGCTGGTAGCTGGGCTCAGTACTGCCTTAAACTCAGAGTCAAAACAATCTCTTGCTCCCTTTGTTAGAAGCGATTGTTGCCATAACTTGGATGGCAGAGAATGGGACACAGCCCTTGTTTGGTCACCGCAGTTCACATTCAAAACCACTTTGCAACAAGATGCCTGACTAGGTGCTGTGGGGCCAAGGCACTTAAATCCTTCTAGAGCAAAGTGGGTCAGGCTACCTGCAGTGGCCTGACAAAGTATCGGTTGCGGAACGTGACTGGAAAGCAGGAAACAGGAAAGGAAATAGGAAAGGAGACTTTTCAAGCATTGAACACAGAATTTGGTTAGGACCATGACCGGACATCCTGGGATATTCATGGTTCTTATCAGCAGAGGAGAGTAGATTCTGGGAGAAATGGATGAACACTCATTTTCTTCTGTCTCGTATGGTCTGAGTACTGCAGCTGCTTGAGCTTCATGTGGGGCAATGAAAGTGCTTGGGCTATTTCCTTTCTGCATCTTTCTGTGTGGCTTCTTCCTGCACTTTTAACTCAAATGCTGTTTAATGTCACCCTTGCTGTCAGCAGAGGTGAGCATCCTTCACTGTGGAGATCCAGAGGTGTTAAAAGGACTAAAAGCTGCCAGTGGAGCAGCAAATTGCTGTTAAGGCAGCGCTTACACGTCCCTTCACGGCTCTCTTCCCTCCACGTTTAATTTCTGGTTCTGAATGGAAGTGTCTGTGTTTCTGGGATGCCTTGAGGACCAGGGCAACTGTCACAACTAACACAGGGAAGTCGGTGAGGTTATATGACATGTAGTTAAAGAAACAGTCACCATCTTGGAACCAGGGAACAATTAAACAACTCTAAAAAAAGCCAATTAATTCTAAATTGAAGTTGAGCTATAAGGTACTACTCAGGCTAAACCAGATTGCTGTTCTGTTCCTTCCTAATTAGTTCTCCAGATTAATTTATTAGTCTGTCACCCACATGTGAGGGAATCTAAGGAAAGGTGGCCAAAACCAGACTGTGAGATGATTTATTTGGCCAGCTGGAAACAGCTTGTATGCTGCAGGCTGGTCATCCCTGGTTTAGGGACTGATGTGTTCTATTCCATCATCAGAGACTTGAAAAAAGAGACAAAATGAGGATATATTCCTTTTCTGGCAGGATCACAACCTCATTTGCAGGCCACTTTGCACCCCAGCATGGACTGACAAATTAAAAGTAAGAACTACATATGAGAACAAAGGGTATTGGGCTAATTGAGATGTATTTGATTTTTTTTGGAGTCAGCTGCTCAGAAAACATGACTCTAGCCCATAAAGGAATGAGAGTTCCCTTAAAATAATTAAAGGTATAGTAGTTCATCACAGGCAAATATACATCTATATACTTACTGTATCCCTTTTGCCCTTGATGCTAGACCGACTATGAAATGTCTGTAATTATAACTGTTTTTTTACAGACCTACTGTGCTCTGCCACTCCAGAAGCATCCCATGGGCTGGAAGACTTGTCCCTAGCCTGTTTGCCTATAAACCCCAGCTAGGTAAAGGAAAGTGGCATGCACTGAGAAGCACAAGACCAGCATTTTGACTTAAGCTATTCAATGAAGAGGAAGTCCCAGGTGTTTTCAGCACAACTGTGAGCTCTGAAAATGAAATTAAAGCACTCAACACTGACTGAAAAAGAAGGGGGTCGTGAGACAGCATGCACAGGAGATGGAAATCCCAGGGCAAACAGCTTCAAAGAGTGAAAAAAGAGAGGGAGGGCAGGAGAGAGCAAGGGATGAAGAGACAGCTTCTTTGGACATTTGGCAGTGGGGACAGAATGCCAGCTCTCAAATGGAAATGTGCAGTTTACTATAGAGATGATGAATTGGGTACAAGAGAGTCAGCCATTGCTGGGCTGGGCAGGGTACAGGATAAACTAGCAAGAAGATTGGCTAAGGTTAAGGAAAAGCTGTGGCCAAGAAGCTGAAGGCCACCCACGCAGATCAAATGGGAAAGTACTAATGGGAAAGACATTTTGCAAGTTAAAAATATAACCAATTCTTTAATCTGGGAACAGAGCTGTAAAATAACAGCTGCCAGAACAAAGTTTTCTTCAGTGGTTGAACGAAAGGTGGTTGAATGGAAAGACACCGTCTGCTTTATCAGGAACGGGCCCTGCCAGGCCCTCAGCCAGGCCAGCTTCGTGTGGAGAAAGGCTGGGTTGCATTCCTCCGGGATGGTAGCACAGCTCTGTCACACAGGCCAACGCAGCAGTCTTCAAAGGAACGATGAAATATTAGACGTTTTAAAAGGATTTCCCACTATATTGATGTTGTTCCCATAACACAAGCCAAGGAGTAGGAAGGCAGCACATCAAAACACATTTGCATGCACTTGGAAACAGGCATCTCTTCTGTACCAGATAATGCTTTTCACTGCCTATAAAGGCAACATTTGGACTGTGAGTCCATGGAAAAAACTTCCTATGGCACCTGCACCAAAGGCAGGATGCTGAGAAAGAAGCCTCCATTGCTGATGGTGTTTGAAGTAGTGAAAAAAACCACAACAAACAACAAACCACGGTCATGTTGAACCTTGTAGGGTTGAACACTCTGGTTTTTGCCCCAGCATTCACCCTGCTCGCTTCCACTTCTGTGAGGACAACAGCTGGCCCTGCAGTTTAGGGTTGCTGTCAGTGTCATGGCTGACCCAGCGCAGAGCACAGACATGGGATGGTTATGATCCAGACTAACTGCAAAGCGCTCGCGCGCACTCCACTCTGGAAGTAGAACCGCTGCAATGCAGGAGAGATGCTGCTAAGGTGGTTGCAAGGAGTTAATTACTCATCTGGCGGTGGCACCTCGGCTTGAGAGCGAGCACTGATAACACTCAAGGCACCAGGGAAGAACCACGGGTCACGAGCTGCAGGCAAATACGAGCTGAGGACGTGAAAACACCGCGCTTCCCAACCATCACGTAACAGCACGGGACAGTCACTGGTACCGCCCGCCTCTCTGCACTCGTCTTTCTGCCAGCTCAGTGTTCCCCACTGCTACAGCTCTTTAATGTTTCTGTCAAGCTGCGGTACGTGACAAATGCAAAACACTGACAACTCCGACAATGTTTTGTCTCACAATCTTTTCAGCTCTTCCAGAATCCCCTGAGAAACTTGAGTCACAAAGCACAAAAAGACCATCATCTTGCAACGTAACTTTACCGCTTTGACTGCTTTATGATGTAGTAGCTACCACTCACAGACTCCCCTCAGATGAGGTGTTGGCAGGCTGGCATAGAAGGGTAGCTCAGCATACTTTTGATTTTCTTGCAAACTAACCACATTCATAAAAGCAGCCTGTGTAGATCCCTTGCTGCGCCATCAAACGCTGATTTATAGACAAGCCTGTCAGTTCTTCCTATTAAAATTTCTGGTTTGTGATGAAAGTCAGGCTTCCAGATTTAGTTCTTTAGCTTTGCAAATACTATTCTTCATTATTCCAAAGTTCTGATTCCAATATTGTTATCATCCCAGTATCCTTACCACGCCAGTGTTATTCCATATTACTTTTCAGGAGCTGGTTCTAAAGCACTCAGTGACATCCAGATTTTTAGCTGATATAATATGGTACCTATCAAGGGTGGAAACATTTACTGATGCTATTTGGTGAATCAATGTATGACAGAGATCTGGGAACGGCATCCACCGACATCTGTTTGAGATGTAGCATATCTTTTTGCTACCGTGCCTCTTACCACCTTCAGCTGCTACCTCTGCCTTTTATTTTCAAATCCAAGAATGCTGCAAAATGAAATTCGCTTATGCAATAAACGGGGCACCTGCCTTACACCTGTTTTATGTATTTAGCAGTAACAGTGAAGAACTGAGCTGCCCGAGGAGAGAGAAAACCAAAAATATTACTTAAAATTGCAGGGGAAAGAGCCTACGGAAGACTGCTTAATCAATGTAGTCTGGCAAAGTGCTGCATACTGGAACAGATCCCGCTCTTCAGTACTGGCTAAAGAATAGAGACAATTTTTCAAGGCTATGGACATTCTTTTAATACTAGCAAATGATGTGTTACAGCATTCTCACCACGATCAAACAGAAAAGAAAAGTCAGACTTACCGCCGGATGAACCTTTTTCTATCACATGTGTGAGCTGCAGGCATAAGAAGGAGAGGGCTGTGGAAAAGCACAACAGGTACTAACCAGTTAGGAGGCAGAACAGGCACCCAGCAGCCAGCAGTTGCAAAATGGCTACGGTGAGACTGGAGCAGTTCGGCTCCGTACAACTTAAAGGGCCAGATTTATAGAAGCACACTGGGGGAAAAGGCTGTGTAAGAGCCTAATTCTCCACTGGGAAAAGGCAGGCCCCAGTCCCGGAAATATTTAAGCATGTCCTTAACTCCAAGCATATGAGTACTCCTATTGACTTCAGTCTGTGTATTGCCGTACAGACAATTAAGCACGTGCATAAAAAAAGGCTGCAGGACGTGTTTACCGCCAGGCGAAGAGTGACCCAGGCAGGCGATGCTCCAGCAGAGAGCTTGTTACAGCTTCAGCATAAAAGGAACGGGGAACAGTCACAGCTACTTCCCAATCTGGTGAGTCGCTCTGGTCACCGAATAGTGTTCAGATACGTTCTAGAAAGAAAGGAAAAGTAAGTGAATAAAATCTGCCCTAAAAAAGATCTCAGATTGTTACAATAAACATCGCTCATGTATCCACTCTAACATTTCTGGTTTGTTCAGGCGAGCACCCATAATAGGCCCCCTTCTAATTGAAACAATTCCAAAGCGTTTTGGACTGGTCAAAGTAAGCGCAAGTAACCTCAGTGACTGATCTACAGCTCCCTTCTCTGTAACAATCCCAGAGATGCAGTCAATAGAGTATCAAGACCGAAGTGAGAGCAGAAACACCCCAAGGATGGGGCACAGGCACCTTCGTAGACACAGTTGCCAAAGTGATCTTACGCATACCCGTGCTCTGCTTCAGTTTTCTGCTCTGTATCAAAGGAACGGAAACCTCTTCCTCACATGCAGCCTCCAGTGACTTTTCAGGTGGTAACACTCTCACTGTGACCTCAATGTGAAGGAGACTTTAAAAACAGAAGACATAGATGGAATATCAGAGAGCTGCAAAGGTGGGTTTCCTCTTCTTGCTGCCCAAGACCGCAGCAGCGTGGCTGCAGAGGGCAGACACCATGTGCCCAGACTCCTGTGCACCCTAAAAAACTTATCTGAGGTTTCCTTTCGGGCGTGTCAAGTGGCATCATAACTTTGGTACAGTCTGTAGGGTACTTCTGCAGTTACCTGCCATGAAGAGGCAACAAATCTGAACCCAGGCTTGCTCTGAAGTGTCTCTTCTACATGGCCATAGAGATGCAGCTACTGGGCCACGGATGGGATTTATTTACTTGTGTTGGTTGAATAATATAAGTAGTTAAATGCTGACATCATTGAAAAGCTAGTTTTTGGCTTATTTTACTCTATGATTAGGAGCTAATCTTAGTAGTTTTCCCAATGCCATCACTTTCCTCCTGCCATTGACTTTACTCTATACTCTGCTTAGGTTTCTACAAATATGAAATCAACATTAGCGTCTGCTGGAGATAAATTTCTTTGTAAAACTTCATTGTATTCATATCACCATATAAAACCCTGTATGTGCCATAACTCCAACTTGCACAGAACCCATAAACCACTCACATTTGATTGCCTCCAGACATACGAGGCTATGACCTTCCCAAACATCTTAGCACCAGAGGAACTGCTTTGCAAGTTTCTTTTGCTACAGCACGTCTCAGGAAACACGGTGAGTGTTTCCCTACTAATTGAAATGGACTGAAATGTTGTGAGACTCGTTCTGCTCTTATTTACACCACTCATTTGCATTATTTCACAGTCACCTCAGCGAGGGTGATACCGGACTCCCCTTTCCCTAGGCTTAGTCCCAGTAGTTCCCACTTCACGTTTTGTGTAGCTGTGTGGGTTGCAGCTTTTTTACAGCATGCCATCATCCTGATTGATGGCATGTTATTAACGTGTCATGAGAACTCGCCAGATGTAACTTAAAGTGGGATTCTTAATGAATACCCGGGCCCGAAGCTGCTTTTTCTTATATTTTGATCACCCTGGAGCAGCAGCTCTGAAGGCAATATGCATTGGAGTGAGATTAGAAGGGATCCGTGGGCTGAATCCTACACCCAAGAACAACTCTGAAGCTATCAAGGTGAGGTGACAGATATTGAACATGTGGCAATTAGACCCTGGATTTTGCTTTTAATATTACACAATGTAAACAATAGTAACGGGGTAAGGCTTCGTGTAATCTATGAAAGGGGTTAGGTTTATCATCCCGAGACTTTTCAATAATGGAAACTCAAAGGCAGTCACTTAAAGGGACTTCTCTATATCCCGGGATTAAAATAAAGGTGCCTTGTAAGGCATTAACACAACCATGCAGGGATAAGAAAATGAGACAGGAAGTGTTCCAATGATTATTTAAATGTCTCTGGGTGAGGTAACAGATAATCAGGACTAAGAAACTTCAGAGAGTTTGAAACCTTTCACTGTGGGAGCCAGACTGCCCTTTCCAGAGACATACTCCTAAAAAATTACGTACCAAAAGATTTATTACCCGGAGAGAGGAAAAAAAAAATTAGTTTTCTTTTTTTCTTCATTGCTTTAACATGAAGCAACTTTAAGTGTTTGTCCCCCAGACATGAGGGCAGAATAAGATTATTCCATGATACAACTATGCTTTGATACAAGAAGTCATTTTATAGCTTGCTATAAAGTTTGGTGTAATTGTTTAAAAGTTGGATTTGTGCCCCCTTGAATATACGTAGAAACAAGAAGTTAGCCAAGCAAGCAGATACCTTTTTCATTGTACTGGAGCTTAAAAATTCATCTTTTGCTGCATCGAATGCTATCATATCCCACATTAGATGCGCATATGCACACAAATACCGATGCTTGGGTGCGATTTCCTGCAGCCAGGGTTGTGTCAGGCAATGCTCTACACAAATGGCAGTGCTATTCTGCATGCAATTGTCTGCTGGCCATTTTCGACGATGTGAAATTGCCTCTTCACTGCTATCATTTCTAAAGGTAATAAAAGGTTTTTGTAAAGACCGTTGGCTGAAAAGCAACGCGATAAGGAAGAAGTTAAAGTAGCCAGCAGCAGAAACGTGTTATATTTGCAAAAGGAGAAAGTAAGGAAGCTAAAGAAGCAGCCCTGGTGGAGAAAAAAAGAGAGACTATAGAAGAGATTTCCTGTCTAGTGAAGACAACAGGCACTTGCTTGATAAAGCAGAGTAGAGCAGACAACAGCAGGAGAAATGTTTTCAGTGGTTCTCACAGAATTGGAACACAGAGTTTTGTTTGGCAAGAGAATTAGCTGCAAGAGCCAAATGTCTTCAGAAACAGCTTATCCTCTGGTAGCTGTCTTTTGCTTAAACTCTCTAAAAAAGCATCTGTAAAGCACTGTGAAGCGTGAAGCCATTCCAAATGCAACGAGTTAGATAAGGCAGTGTCCATTCTGGCTTAGCCACTTGTTCTGACAACCTCAGTAATTCAAAGCTCTGTGGAGAAGGAACTTCAGGCTGCCTGCTGCATGGCAGGACGTCATGGATTAGGTTCTTATGTACAGGCCAAGTGGTTTAGCAAGAACTCGGCCAAGATGCAAAGACCAAAGGGAAAATCCTGCTCTTAGATCTGCAGAGCCGATTTTAGATCCCCACATCTATGAAATCAGAGCACAGGTCTGCCGCTGTACATTTTTATTCCTGGCTGGAAAGAAGCACCAAGTGGTAAAACGTCAGTTTCTTAGGAGTTTACCCACTTGATTTCTGCATCTCATGTCTGATGGGGGGAGGGAAGAGGCTGAGGGACAAGGAACATTCATCTCTAGCATGCCACAAGAAAGAGCTTTGCTTCAAGCGCATACATCAAAGTTCCCGGATAGCCGCGTTTAAATCCATTCCTTACAGGGCAATGATCTGATAGAAGAGGGAAGTCTCTGGGGACACACTGGCTCATGAGAGGAAATTAGTGCCTGGCATGCAGCTTATACACTGCTGGTTATGCCCTTGTTTGTCAGCTACCAGTAATACAGGCAATTAGGAAAATTCAAGTCCAGTTGAAGACTGGGTCTTGGTTGCCAGCTTGACATTAGCCTCCCTGCTGTCAGGTCTTAGTGACAAAGAGTCCCAGTTTTAGAGTGACTCAAACATTTTATCTCTTAAGTATTTTATATAAATGATGACAGGAACTTAAAAATCAAAAATAAAGAATTGATAGAATGTCTTTGCTCTTTCCTAAATGGACTGGAGGTCAGGGTCATGTGTTCCTTTGATTCGGCACCGCAATACCATCTCAAGAACACACGTAGAAAAAAAGAAGTGTCACCTGAACCTAGATATTCAGGATCCACTTGTATGGAGACTTACGTGCTGAGCTTCACAGTGCCAAACCAGTATATGGTGACGCTCTTCTCAGGCTGAAGCAGATGTCTGGAAATTCTGCAGGATTAGATCCCTCATTTGCTACTTGAATCTGTAAAAGCTTCATGAGTTGATGCATAAAAATGAAACACAGTTTAAAAAATGTTAAGAAGCCTGCAGAGCCCCGATGAGTAGAAGTCTTTTCATAACAGATGGGCAATGAATAACCATTTCCTTATTTTCACATGATTATACCTTTCTCTGGAATGGAGAAGGCTGGAATTAGTTATAATCTTTAAGTTAATATTTTGTTTCCTCTCTCTTGTCTTAGCATTGCCCATGTCTATGGTAAGAGCATTTTTCAAACAGGAGGCAATGATTTATACACTCTAAAGATGAACTCGCTGGAAGACAACGGCACCCCTGTCAGACAGGGCAGGGAGCTACCAGCTCAGTATGCAAAGACTCACCACACCTCAGAAGACCACGTTTCTGCCTTCTCAGCATGTGCACAGTTATCAGAACGGAAGATGTCTTCCCACTTTGCACATTCTAACTTGTTCACCACTTCAGATTGATTCCTTTTCCCCTTTCCCAGCAGACATAAACCAACCATTACTATACTCTCCATAACCGCTGGTTTTGGATACCTCTGTTTCCAAGGCATGACACTGTTTGGGTAGATATTACAGTGTAGTTGGAATGACTCCCTTGAAACGGCGTTGTGGTCAGATTTGTTTATTCAGCACAGGCAGTGAGTGTTCAGCTCCTTCTTACCGTGCACAGAACTGCCAAAACCATTCTGAAAATGACAGAGGTTGTAAGCACCTATATAAGCTTCACTCTTAAGGTGACGAGACATTGTAAAGGCTTTCAGTCAGTGTTCTGCTTAGTATCCTGTATGTTCTGCCTCTTGGAAGTCAAAACAATTGATTGAAATCCTGAAAAGAAACGACTGAGTGTGCACATCTTGGATCACTGGGTGAGCTGCAGGTAATGTGGAAGCCAATGGAAAGGCTCTCCTGGCTTTGGAAAGGTACAGGTCAAGATGCAAGCCAAGAAAGGGTACTAAGGAGTGCCACAACAGCTTCACTTTTCTGGTGGCCAATCATCAGAGATGATAAAGGGAGTTCTGCAGGGCTTTTGGCTTTCCGACTGAACTAAAGAGTTTATATTTGGCAATGGAAAATAGCCCTATTTAGAGAATTTTGTAAACAATGTTAGTTATAGGCAATGGATTTTTTCCACTGCCTATATATAGTTATCTGAAGCACTGTTATGTTCAGGTCGAGACAAAAAGTTATCTAATCTGATTTAGGTTTAATGCCACATTGGACGGCTGTAACTCACCACTGAGAAGCAGTTGTGCTCCATGAGCAGCTTTAATGTGCGTGTCCCTACTGTATTCTTAAAAGCACGTCTAATTTACCAAGACCAGATGTCCTGGTTTGGGTGAAAACAGGACTAATTCTGTTCAGTGATTTTACTTTTCAGTTCAGTACTTCTAATTAA
>JANHFX010015439.1:0-12762 GCA_027560015.1 Chloroceryle amazona | reverse complement strand
GGGGTGCAGAAAGGAAAAAGACTGCACCTAGGAAGGAGTGGACAAGGCAGATAACCCCCAACTGATCAACGAGGTATCCAGCCCATATATGCCATTTTTTTCGGTAGCAAGCAGAGGGATCCAGGGGTCTATTGGGCTTTTACCCGAGCCTCCCGCGTGGCAGGTGAGAATTCTACCACTGAACCATGGATGGCAGCAAATGCCTTGTGGGGGTGGTTAAAACAGTGGAAGCAGAATAACTGGCAGCACAGAGGTAAACCAGTTTGGGCTGTCACATTGTGGCAAGACATTGGTGCTGGGATAGAGAAACTGGTTGTAAAAGTCCATCACGTGGATGCCCACGTACCTAAAAGTCGAGCTACTGAGGAACATCGAAACAACCAGCAAGTGGATCAAGCTGCTAAAGTGTTCCAGACAGACTTAGACTGGGAACAGAAAGGTGAACTATTTTTAGCTAGGTGGGCTCATGATACTTCAGGACATCCAGGAAGAGATGCAACTTCTTATTCTGCATGAATATTCAGGAGAAGAGTTATTTATGCAAAACAGATTGTTGTGGGCAACAGAAGAGTCGCAGCATTTTTGGCTGGTTTGTAGCCCAAAGTAGTAGGGTGTTTCGGGCGCTCAGTCTCTTATCTCCTTTATCCAACCCGTGTCCATGGAATTTTCAAACAAGAACTCTATGGCACTTTGTAATCACTAAGAAAAGCCAGCAGAGGGAAAACAGCTTCATTCCTTCTTTCTAGAATTCACAGAGGAAACACATCAAAATACCATGTCTGGCTCGTGCTTCCAGTGGGTGCAAAGCAAGATGGATGAAAGCACCAGACTGCATTGATAATACAGCAGTGACAAGACAGATGACCTCGCCCCGGCCGTGTTTCACCCCGTATCTCAGTTCCCCACCTGTGAAGCTGGAATAGGATAATGTACAACCGAGAAGCACCGCGTTAGAACTGGGCATTGCTTCGTGACTGCTGAGAGCAGAGCCTGGTGGGCTCCATCAGCTGACCCTTAGGAAGTCAGTTCCACCCAAAAGACGCTGCCACGAGAGATGAGAAACTCCCGTTACCCTTCATCAGGGAATTCAGTGGCACTGAGAAATCCTCATCCACCAAGAAGGGCTGCAGCTTCGGGCAGGTTTTAAAAAAAGATAAAAGCAGACACGGCCGCATGGAAACACAAATGACATCCGTTCAGAATTAGCTCTGCCCCTTTTATCTTCATAAGAAGCCACGCTGAGCTCCAACCTTTGGATTCTCTCGAGGCTTTAGCTTTTCATTATGACTGCCTGGCTGATCACATTCTGCCCAGCAAACGATCGGCAGCAGGAGGGTTTACCAACATACCGTGCACTCCCACAGTCACCGAGGGGGCAGGCTAATGAGCAAATAACCTGCTGCAACTTTCGACATGTTTCCTGTAATTGAGAACTCTTCTGTACCTCGTCTGGAATGCAGATGCCTGTCAGTCATGGGGTCATAAATAGGATTAGGGACTGTTTCTGGGGAGGCAGGCGACTGGCTTTAGATGCTCTGTTGAAAATACAGATGTTTCCTGGCTGCATGGCTGTTAGGCAGCGTATCTGCAAGTCTGTGCAAGCAGGGCTGGTGCTAGCTCTTCCTCGAGGACCCAGTCTTGCAGCTGCTGCATACCCCTACTAAGAGCACAGATCCCTATTAATTTTTGCCTGTGCTATCAGTCGCAAGACCCAAGCATTAAAAGCCTGCGTTAGAGCTATAGAGCATCTCTCTTCCTCTATCAAAATGATCTCCAGCCTCTAATGGGCACTGAGATCTTTCTCTGCTAAGAGATCTGTTTCAGACCGTAGCACAAAAAGGATTTAAAGCATAATCTCTGCATAAGGAGAATCCTTAAGTTACCATGAGAAACTTCATAAAATAATACAGTCTTTGAGAACTTTAACCTCCTCCATCCCAGTTATAGCTGCTGTGTGTGACAGCAATGTCTGAATAATTAATAATTTCCAATATTTAGTTAGATTTTTTTTTTAATGCAATGTCTTATTACCAGCTGAATTGCTTGTTGAGACGCTGAAAGTTGTGTAACTTTTGTTAAAGTAGCATGGCCACGTATGGTAACTGACAGGCTCTGCCTCACAGCTTTTCTGTTCTTGTTTGTCCCTTCATTTCCATATCTATATTAGAACTTCTTTCTCTTGTCAGTAAAACTATTTTTCCTGCCAGTAAATCTTCTCATTTTAGGAATGTTACAAAAGAACCTTAAGATCCCAATCAGGATCAGGGCTGGTGAGCCACTTCATAAGCAAGCAGACACAGTCCCTGCCCTGAAAGCACTTCAAATGTCAGTAGCCAGGGTACAAAAAGTATAGGCTGAGAGCTACTGCAGTGAAGCAACTTCCTCAAGGTCACATAGGAGATCAGTGACCAGACCAGGAATAAAACCTTCATCTCCCACGCATCTCTGCTGTCCTCTATTTTTCTTCAGTTGAAGGGAGTAAGTGTTGAAACTTTTTGGTTTCATCCAAGGCAAATTCCACTGGATCTCCCCATATTGAAGGTAGGGAGAAGGGGGTATATCCACCCTAATAGTGGCTATGCAGCTGAACACAAAACTCTCCCATTTCGGCAGCTTAATCAGGATATGCCACCCAGACAGAAGTCTCTGTATTACACGATTAAATGTACTCCAGATCAGAAAGGAGGAATTGCCAGAATCATCCAAAGCAATGATATGAGAGAGGTCATTGTCTCCTATTCATCTATGTTAAGGTCACGAAAGCCACCGCAGAGATAAGGGGATGTGGTCAGTGCCCTGAAAGGCTGACACACTAATTGCAGATGGAACAAAGGGGCCAGGGGATAAAGCACAAGCTGGGGTAAAGGAATGACGTGGGGTGATGAGGGTAAGGCCACAGGGTTATTCAGCAGAGACATGCCTAACAAGGCTGTCCGTGTCTCCTGCTAACATTGGGCTGATCCTCGTGCAGACAAGGTTCTGCCTCTTTGGGGGTGTCACTGTCAAGTGGCTATACCCAAATGCACTCTTTTGTCATAGGACACAGAAGAAGGTTTCAGAGGAGTAGTTCCTTCTGTCAAACAGTATTCCCATATTCTGAGATCACTGTCTATCTCTAGAGGTCCCTTCCAACCCAGATGGTTCTATGATTCTCTAAGTCACAGCCACACACAGAGATACATATTGTATTTATAGGAAAAAAAAGATGTTCTACCTAACTGCCAGCTCTGCTCGTGGATTTTATTTCCAGCCAATGCATCACCCTCAGCATGCATTGCTGTTTTTCAGGTAAAGCACACGTAACAAGAATGTTGAGCTGGCAGCCGTAAGAGGAGGCGGGTATTACTGTAAGCCTCTTGTACTTTCCCTTATTACATTTTGCATTATGAAACATAAAACTGTTCAGATTTGTAATCTAAAACATTCGGATGAGTTTTATCTAGAAACAAAACAAGAACAACAACAACAACAAAAGGAGAACTGATGTGCTTGGGAGTTGTTCCCTCTTCACAGTCTTTTTCCAGTTTTTGATGCAGCATGATCAAGAACGGCTACATTTTGTCCTTTAGCAAAGTTAAAAATTCTATCAAGGATGCACCAGTCGGAGCAAACCTAGTTCAGTTCAATGTGATGCTTTTCGCCCTTCCCCTAACACGTTTGCCTCAGTAACACCCTGCAGCAATGAATTACACTTGTCACACACTTGTGCAGGCACAAAGGACTCTACAGGAGTCCTTTGTGTAGTACAGGACATAAAGCACTTCATACAAAGGGACTTCACTAAACACCACTTTCCTGGGTGTTTCCAGCACACAACCAACAGCAGTGAGGTCTGACACATCTCCATCAATTATTTACATTGCCAGTAGCAGAATGGGATTGACGCCTGAGATGCCTTAAGAAGCTGATCGGTGGCTTTGAGAGAGGCCACAGGATGGGCAGCAGACCAGGACCAGCCCTGGCTTCAGAAACCCCACTCCTCATTGCCGGGCTCTCAAATTTCCCCAGTTCTCAACATTTTCTTTCCTTTGCCCATGTGGATTCCCACAGCCATGAGGGCACTGAAAGTGTATTGCTTTGGGTCTGCCAAAGCCCAACATTTATCCCCTGGGCTAGGACATCTGTGGAGTGAATGAGAGTCGTGTTTGTCCAGTCACTTTGTGACCAGGGTAACACCCTGTGACAATGGCCAGCAGGTCTGTAAAAATAGCTTGATGCCTAAAGACACACATGGAATTAGCCCAAACTACCAAGTGATCTAAGATCTAGTGCCACAAAAGCCATATTCCTCTGTCTCTGGGGACCTAAACAGCTTGAGAAATTTGACTTAGAAAAAAAAAAGAAGACAAAGAAAATAAAGAAAATAAAGCTTGACTCTGATATTCAGTGCTGAGCAGAGTTTGAGTTCATTCAAGAGAACACTCACAGAATCTTTAGCTCATTGGTTTTCTCCTGTTTATGGAGTAGTTGACTATAAACTTTCCTCCTGTATTCTTTCTCTCAGATTTCTGTATCAAATGTCAGAGATTCTTCATCATCCATGCCCGTGCACCACCTTGCTCACATCCATACTGAACTACATTGCTACCTGCCCGCTCCCTCATCTTCCTCCCTGCCCTCTGTTCCTCCGACAGAAGCAGCCACTCTGCAACTTCTCACCTATAAGGCAGTAAAAGTCAGCGTGGGGGAACATTGCCAAGAAGCTGTCAGATGACTTCAGCCTGCAAAGGATGTTATTTACATCACTGTGCAAGTAGAAAATTGGGCAGAAGGGAAAGCCCAGTGACTCGATTCAGCTGCCTTAGGTACTTTTCTCTGTCCGTTTGAGCTCTCTGAGCATAGCCCAGGTCATTCCCAGGTGTCTTTATGGAAAGGCACAGGTCTCCCTCTTCTGACACATCAGACAGCCCCCGAGGATGTTCCTAATGGCCCAGAACATCTCCAGGCTGCAGAACTCGAGGGTAGGTGAATTGATCCTCGTGACTCTCCTCATTTCTCGTAACTGCTTGGTGTGAACCTGTGCTTCCCATGCCAAAGTCTCAGCATAAACCAGAGTTCAAAACAAAAGCCCTGGAGAAAGTCTGCTTTTGAAGAGATGCTGTATTTATTTGTGTCAGGGAGACAATGGAAATCTAATCACTCAACCATCAGGAGGGATGGGCCAAAGTAGAAAAGACTGGTGATAGTCACCAAAGTTGTGTAAGAGGACAAAGGGAAAACTAATAATTGATATCTCTGAGTAGGAACAGGACCCAGGGGCAATGCAGCTCTTTCAGCAGTCCTGCTCGTGTGCTCACGAACTCTATGTACCAAGACACTGACAAAGAGTAAATACGTTAAATCTCCAAGGGACTGAAGGTAAGGCAGCCCTCACTGTTTCCTGGCCTCCAGGCAACACACTTTCAAAACCAAAAAGTGCAGCTGGATGTCAGTTCTGCCTGACTGTAGACCCATTTAGCAGTCCATTGAATCTCTTTCACAAGGCTCTCCTGAGCATGGGCGTGCACTCTGACAGTGGATGACTGCCCTGCTTTCAGCTTTCCTACCTGTGAACAACACAACATCTGCTACCACTCCAGAAGCAGCGAGGGTATCAGCAACATTAGCACTGATGCTCAAGAGCAGCAGGAGGGTCTTCAGGGAGCAGGGTAAGGTATTTGGAGGGAGGAAGCGTGCTTTCTGTCACATCAGGGACATGGAGACGTGTGTCCATCATTAGGTGATTACAGATCAGCTTGGGTGTCTATAATCACTTTGAAAGGGCTATAGAACTATTTTGGAGAGTAATTCTTCCCTCCAGAGACAAAGTCCACCCAAAAATCACAGAGTAGCCCAGCCACTATATGCCATTCTTCAAATTACCAAAGGAAAGGGAAAGCAGTGAAGAAAGACCATAGATTGATCCTGTGATGCTCTGGCTTCTTTCTAGTCTCCACAGTTAGAGAAAACGTTTTCCCACTACACTGGAGAAGCACACAGCTTGTGCTGCCAGTGCAAAACGTGGCTAACATCAGAGGACTGTTTCCTTAAGAGAGTTTGGGCCCCCGCCTCAGACTCTTACCCTCTAGCAAGCTCTCTGATCTGCACCGCTGTTCCTTAGTAACCACAGTGTCAATTAAAGCAAGTACCTTAGGAGGAGGCTGAAGGAGTTAATGAGAATTAAAGTGAACTGATAGAAAACATGATGTTCTAGAGAGATGAGCTTTGGAGAAGGAGGTTAAAGGTTCTGGAAAATCCAAAACCTAAGATAATTCTAACTGTCCAGCTGGTAGGGGATTCTTTTGAACATTAAAAAAGAAAAAAAGAAAAGAAAAAAAAGAAAGAAAAAGAAAGAAAAAGAGAAGAGAAGAGAAGAGAAGAGAAGAGAAGAGAAGAGAAGAGAAGAGAAGAGAAGAGAAGAGAAGAGAAGAGAGAGAAGAGAAGAAGAAAAGGAGAAAGATGCTGATTTCTATGTGCCCTGCATCTAAGGTAGCAGATTTTGCATAGCACTCACACAATTTTCTTTTGTAAACCGCAGTGCTATGCAGTTCCATGCTCTCAAGAGGATGAAATCTGGATGAAGTACCACAAGCGATGGGCAAAAAAATATATCTGGCACTGTTTCAAGCTGAGAAGCAGCATGTAATTAGCTACCAGAAAGGAATTGGTATTCAACTAGGGCTTGCTAATTTTCTGGTTAATTAAACATAACCTACATGAATATTATCTGTACACTTATCGTGTAGTTAGATTTTGATCTTGGCTACAAGATTTCCCACTGATGTCCTATCTTTTCTTTCTCTTCCTGGTGGCTGCCTGCACTGACAGCTGGCAAATTTAGAGATGAAGAACAGCTCAAAAGGTTGAGGTGGCTCTGTACCATCCCGCCGTCAGCCCTTGCAATATTTGGTTTCAAAATCCACACAGGTGGCTTTTTTCCCCCTGCCATGAGGTGCCCTGCAAAACCAGGAGCCAAAGCCCCTCTCCTTTTATAGAGATGGACAATCGAAAGCGTGCTCTGCCTGGGTGCTCTGCCTGAGTCCCGATGCATCTGTTCCCCGTTTTTATACGCAGCTCTATCACTGCAGCTCTGCTCTGACTCAGCCAGGGCCTGTCACGTAGTCTAGTCACCTGGCACCTGTTCTCCTCCTTAGTTTCAACTTGGGTCACTTTACACAGCCATAATCTGCATCTATCTGGGGGAGGCTGGTGCTCGTGGGCGGCTGGGAGGACAAGACTGTAACTCAGGAGGAGAAAATCTTGCAGTTGTTTGAAGGATGGAAGGGCAGGCCTTTATCCTGCATCAAAGAGGGTGGCTTTGAATGGAAACGCAACTTCTCGCTTTAAATATTCCTTTGAACTGGGGACTGACATGCATAGGCCATTCCTAAGAATAGCAGCCTTTTATATTTTTTTTTCCAGTTCTGAAGAAAGCTATTTCTGCCCAAGCATGGTATCTCTTCACTTCTTCACTTCTAGCATTGATAATTATTTATATCAGAAGTTCAGATTCAGACAAGAAAAGATGGAATTGATCTCCTTGAAGTGTATTCCTGGATAAATACCTCTACTGACTTACTTTATCCCCCCTTATTTCACCCCCGTTGCAGGTAATGCCCTCACCATCTCTCTCACCGCTCTGCTTCACGCCGCCATACGGTCTCACAGCACGCAGCCGGGATCGCTCTGGGAGGAAACCAACCTGGACCAGACCATAGCTGAAAGGCTCTGGCTGCGGACAGACATCAGGCTGGAAGTAGGCTGAAGGAAGCCACCTCTCAATGTGTATAAGGTGGACATGTGGGCTACAGCACTCACCGCTCCCCTCTGCTAACCTGCTTTCATCACCCGTCCTGCTGGCTCACGTAGGCGCAGGCAGTGTAAGGTATTCCCAACGCCACAACCTTAGTGCAGCATCTGAGGGGGTTGCACGGCTCTCAGTCGGCAGCTTATGGAATTCGATTCAAATTTGCAGTAAGGAGTCACACGTGGCCTGCAGCAAGACAGGAGAAATTTCAAATCACAAAAGAAAAATGCTGAGAATGGTCTTGTCAGAAAGGTTCCTAACACAAAGGGCTCGACCGATCCGCTAGCACTGCTGAAATACATACACGATAACAGCATTCAAACGCCTTCGGTGTGTTGGACTAGGACAAAATTGGCTGGCTTTTGGGGTATCTGAGTGCACTGAGTGACCACATGGTCAAAATCCTGAAACGTACAGTTTGTAATAAATTATCAGCCCCTTCACAGACGTCTATGCAAAAGTGATGCCTATTTTTTCTCATCACTCTGGTATATTTTAAGAAAATATGATGGCTAATTGAAAATAGATATTTTTTCCATATGGCCTGGAACAAAGTTTTGGATAAACAGAAGACTGAACCTTCTGGAAACAACAGATGGCAGTGTTTTAAAGATGAAGAGATGAAAGCTTGGATAACTAGCGCTGAACGTCGGTAGTAGCATCTGATGGAGGCAGCACACTTACATCTGGGGATTCATCTCCACCGGGTGGACATGTGGTCAGAGTAAAGACTTATTTTTTTTTAAATGCAAAGGAGGAAAGTGAGGTACCTGTCATATTCCAGCAGCCAGACACACAGTCTCTTTGCATTTAATTTCAACGGTGTCACTTACGGCTGTAAATACCGGTCCCAGATCAGTTGGCAGATGCAGAAGGGTCGATGCTACCGCTGCACAGGCTTAACCCCTTTCCACTACCTAGTTACTGAAAATCCCGGGACAAACTTTCAGAAGAGGACAGGAACAGGAAATGGAAAAGGAACACAAAAAGGTCCAAACGCGTGTCATAACTACGTTAGGCAATAAAGAATTACTTACTTAACCCACCCCATCGTTTCACACGTGCCGCAATCGGGCGTTTGCCCGTAACCGGTTAGCATGGAATACCTGCAGCACAGCCGCCCTGCAGTCAGCCATGAGTAAAGGGTCTGTTTCCTTGACACACTGAGATCAGCGTCAAGGAATTGTGACAGTACTCACCTGACTACTGTCACATACAGCAAAAGGAGAGTTGGTCCCAGTTTTTACAGCAGGTTGTGCTAATATTGAAAGGAGATCCCGAGCCAGCTCAAGGGCTGTCTGGAATAACCCTTCCTTCCCATACTAGAATGCTCAGCACTGTTTCTGAATCATATTTTTGCGGGATATGTTACATTTTACAGAGAAATGTCTACGGCAGAAGAGGAAAACCCCCATCTTTTATACTTCTCTCTGACAATTTGTATTTATTTTTGAAGATGATAGAAATGGAGGGGATAAGAAAAAACAGAAAGGAGTCAACCTAAAGGATCTGAGGTAAGGACAAGAGAGTCATTTGGTTTATATCTTCTTACTCAGAGTGGCAGACTTTTTTCAGTTGCCCCAGGCTAAGGATTCCATCTAGCCTACACTTTCTGTTGAGCATATCAGAGTATTAATGTATACTTAATATACAGCTATAGGAATGGCAGCCTGAGAAATAGAAATAAGTCCTCTAAGATTATATCACAAGCGGTAGGGAAGAGGGAAGAATAAAAATGCCATTTGCCCTCGAAACTTCTATGTGTAGAGCCCAAGATGGGATAATAGTGATATGCTCACAGCAGAGGCGACACCAGAAATCACTCGGAGTTGCTTGCAGAGGATAGGCTTTGGCAGGCAAAAGCCCATTCAACAAGCAGCGCTGTCCCCAGAGTGCCACACACAACACCCCTGGCAGCCCACCTGCAAACGCCCAGTTTTGCTGGTGCAGGGAATACTCTCCAGCTCCTTTTCTCAGGTGCACTGACACTGAGATTCTGGGTACAGCACAAGGCAGATGTGCAAGGGGGAAGGAAAACGCCTTTCTACGCCTTTTCGCCCTTTCTTCATCTCCGGGATACGGGATAGCTCCGCTTCTGCTTCAGCAAAGAGATGAACACAAAACACCCTTTTGAGCCTCACCTTTCTGGGCAGAGGCAGAAACAAAGCTCTCAGTGCATTACTGGTATTTCTATTCCTCTTTTATTATTTAGGCTTCACCTTCAGTTCTGAGACCCAATTCCTTCCTCTGTCTCCACAAACAGCCTGTTAAAATGCAGTCCATCACACTCAGAGTTGGATGCTTGAGTTAAGCCACAGCAGGAGATCTGTTCTCACTCTTATTTTAAGTACTTTTTTGAGAATATGCACGTTCGTGCAGTTACAGTTTTATGCAATAGTCATATGATTATCATTAATACATTTCAGTCTTCACACTGAGACAAACTGTCTTATCGTGCAGTATGTCTTACTCATACTTTTTATCCAGTAGAGCTACCATTCTGTAGAAGTTTTAACTGTTTGGGGTTTTTTTAATTAACATTCGTGGATTTCTTTTATATTTAACAGTATTTTTTAAATTTCCTTAACTCGAAATGCAGGGCTTTTTTGATCAATACAGTGTTTTCATAACACTTCTTGCTCGTGTGTTGCTGGCATAGGCTCCCAAACCTCCTCTCAGCTTCATCTCGCTTTGTGCCTAGGAATCACACAAACCTACACCCGCAAGGGCGGAGTACAAAAGCATCCTTCCCGGGCAGCAGTGTTAGGCAGCCAGTAAGAGCACCCATTTACTGTTAGCAAACTACTGCAGATGGAAGGGGATTTTGTACTGTGACAGAAACTCGTGTCCAAGCACGATGTTGTTTGTAGCCTGTTCTGCGTTTAATGCTCAGCAAGTGCCACACGAGCCTTTTGCACACTTGTATCTTTGTGTTTTGTTCTACCTCACTTGGAGAGCTGGAGCCGCTCTTCGGAATCAGCCGAAGTTACCCTGGGTTTACACGGGAAGGGAGCAGGAGCAGAGGGGGAGTGTGTCCCAGCAGTGACAGCATGGGACCTGGATTTTCTAACTGAATTCTTGAGTGAGTGTCTCCTCTCACCTCTGCTTTGTCTATGTAGCTGATCTACGCCAGCATCCGAGAGAGGAGAACGGGTGGTCACTGCAAAGGGTATCGTGTCAGTACATCCATCACCATGTACGGAGAAGCCACGCGCTGCCTTCAGCATGTGCGTGTTTTAAGCCCGTTAGTAGCTGTTGCAATGAAATCCATTAGGCTTTAGGCAAACCTTGCTAGCAACATCATGGGCAGAAGATCCACTGGGCTGCCTGGATGGCTTGAAGAGTGAGGCTGTGACTAATAGATTTCCTCAGGATCAGATTAGAGATGTTAATTGCACCTCTCTTTAAAATGAAGAGAAAAATCCTCCAGCAAATGCAGTCTTACCAGTAGAGCTGGAACACGTAAACATTTCTCCAGGAATCAAAGAGCCTGTTTTAAGGAGGTGAAATCAGGTGCGAGCACCTTGAAGTCGGAGGAGTCACACCAGCAACAAAGAAAGGTAATTACAAGAGAAGGGAGACCCCCAGCATCAGAATTGACAAGGTATTACTGCTCAAATGACGGTCAGACTTCGCATTAGCATCAGCAGCATCTCCCTGTATCCACTAATTGTGTAATACATGCAAAAGAGCAACCAGATTGGTTTCATCTGTTACATGTTGCATGGGCCAAACCCCAGGAAAATATTTCCCTTGGCTCATCCCAAGAAAAACATTAACATACGCTGTTTATTTTGATATTCTCAAATACTACTTTTATCATATGTTTTAGCTAGTTATTCCTTTAAACCCACTCTTCTGATTCCATGTCCCTTTGGTATCTCTTAATTAGACCTGGTGACTAATTCAGAAGGAATTATTTATTTAACAAATCCCACCCTTTCCTATCTCAAAGCATCTACAAGCACAACTCTAGCTTCTTAATTTATTTTTTTTTAAGTTGGTATTAATTAAAAATTATTTACAGATGTTCAGAGCAGAATTCTCGCTCTGCAGCTTTCCCCTTGTGCTTCCCTGAGATCTGCTAGGATGTGCTCCGCAGGACAGTGGTGCCTGAATGACTGACATCAGCAATTACGTGACAGCTTGGAACGGAAAATGTTTATGTCCAGACACAGGCTCTTCTACAGATGTTGGCTGGGAAGGGGACATAGGAGAGCACACAGACCGCTGGGGTTACCTGCAGTGAAGGAACGGCTGCCAGCTACGACAGACTACGGGCGCAGACCCTTCTGGGCTGGAGCTGCCGCACGCCTGACTGAACAGCTACGCACATCGGTGTCTTCATACGGTCACAAACAGCTGGGGACCTGGGAGCTGAGGCAGCCTCAGAAGCATGTCCCTGGAAGGAGATGACAAAAGGCTCCTCGCAGCACCTCGGACACCCTTGCAGGTTTCCTGCTGGCCCTGGGATGGAAGCCCCAGCACAAGAGACACTTTTCCAGTCACAGCCTGGCCTGTCTGTCAGTCAGTCAGAGCCTGGCCTGTCTGCCTGTCAGTCAGTCAGAGCCTGGCCCGCCGTGGCTTTGAAGCAGCCTTGTGGCCAAGCCCCAGCCCCAGCATCTCCAGGTGCTCCCAGCTGACAGCATGGGCACACAAAAAGCCTCCACCAGAAACACCTTCTAGAAAGGAGGTGGCTGAAATGGAGTGTGGGAACTTTGTGATTGGTTGTTTGGTTTGGTTTCTTTTTTTCTAGGTAATTTTTAAAGGAAATTAAATGCAATACTTTATGTAGCTTTCAGAACAGCTTGTTCAGCTCAGTTTTCACAAGAAAATTAGGGAAAACACAGAAAGATGAAGGTGGAAAGTGAGGTCAAACTAATAACTACCGCTACCTAACTGCTAATAACTATTGCTATCTGTTGTAAACTAATAACTACTGCTACCTAACTGCTAATAACTATTGCTATCTGTTG